>BQNB010003172.1:0-70269 GCA_026074375.1 Tanacetum coccineum | reverse complement strand
AGCTGTAGGTTTAGGTCGCAAAGTCCCATCCTTACCCTCGACATAAGTCCCAGGTAATAACCCATCACCTAACGCATAACGAGAATTACCTTCATTGCGAATCTTGCCGTCAATATTTTTAATTCTATCAACAAAGTTATCAGATTGAGCCTTCGATGGCTCCATTCTCTCAAAAAGTAAAAAACAACCAAAAACCGCAGCTCCAATTAGGGTACAGAAAAGTAATAAATGAAACCCTAAAAAATTAGGGCTCCAAAGAAGAACAGTGCACAGAACCCTAACTCCCCATTAATTCAGCCTCAGCAATCAATGATAATAATAAATGACGCACACTAAACAAACCCTAACCTACAAACGATTAAGATCTATGAATCGTAACAAACCCTAATTCAACCTATGCGTCGAATCGCATATAAATAAAATAGAGACGCGATTGAAAGTATCCCTACACGAGTCTACCGATCACAAGAGAGGTGGGACGAACGAATCGAGGCCACAACCCTATCACAAATAGATTGATGTAGAAGGAAACAATAATCACAAACACTATTCGATCGATATACAATGAATGGCACAGGAACGAAATCAGATTCGAACGATGAAAAAAAGATCAAAATCGCCCATAGAAAAAAAGATCAAACTAGGAACAAAATCACAACTCTATCATTATTAATATGTTTATCCTTATTGCTTTCATCCCCAAACAAACATCGTTTTAATTATTTGAATTTCAAAAGTAAAATTGTTCGACTTATCTTTCGATTGGTGACAAATCTGAAGATATCTTCTTTGCAAAACTAATCAACTTTTTGAGATACACCAATCCCGTAGAACGACCTAGTCTTATCCTAAATCTATACTACAAACGGAGGTTTATACTTTACCCGTGTGTTAGTTCGAAAATCGGTTAAAACGAGTCTTATAAATTTAAAGCTTTCGTAACACATCAAAGTTTTTTGTCGTCGCTGCCAGGTATTGATTTGTTTCTTGTTAAGTTTATCTATTGTTTTGCAAAAATTTTCCTACCCGCCATACAGTTTTATGGCAAACTGACCAAAAAAATCATTTTTACTACAGAAAGTACGGCGCACTTACAAATTGTGCGTCGGTTTTTCTGAAAAACTCAAAAAGTACGCCGCACTTCCTGTGAAATTTTCACCAATGGAGTCTGTTTCAAATCAAAACCAAAACCAAACTTTTTTAATGTCTAAATTTAACTCTGAAAATATAAGGATTGCATTCTTTGTGTTTTTACTTGTTGGATTTTTGTATTTGCATAAATTGTATATTAAAACTAAAAATCAAAAAATGTTTCCTTCGATTATGTATGCTTAATTTCATAATTATTAATGTGTTTGCTTTGTTTAATCACTGCTTATTGCTATATGAACGTGCTTACATGAATGTGCTTATGTGAAATATGACCATGAAAACTTTAAAAATTCAAAATTAATGATTTATGATCTAATTTATGATTATGTGATAAATGCTATGCTTAAACTGCTGAGTAATATCCATTATATGATATTTAATAACTGAAAATCTACAAAGTACGGCGCACTTTTCTTTAAGCACACCGGTTTTTCTGGGAAAATTGAAAAAAATACAGAAAGTACGCTGCACTTCTTACAAAGTGCGCCGCACTTTTCTGTCTGAACATATTCAGAATGCTCGTATCTTTTTCATAATGAAGAAATTACTCCATTTATTAATTTCTATGTGTTTACTAATGTTACTTAAGTGTAGAAAACTGATTATCTTTATTCACACTAACCCACTAATGTTAATTATGATGTTGTGTTGTTTTAAAAGTATAATGGACCCAAATACAAGTATTGGAAGGTTATGCCTTGGAGAGGACAATCATGTTTCACTTAATGATGATATTGAAAGCAATGGAGAATGGGACACATCCGAATATTATGATACCGCAGATAGTGGCAAAAAGAAGGAGCTTAAGTCGTTTACTTTTTACCGGATGGAGACGAAAGAGGTGAGTGAAAGATACATTGCATCATGTTTCATGAATGGCGTAGAGGCATATGACAGAGAGATTAATCTGGAAAACGATAAGAACCCTATCTCAAACGAGTTCGTAGTTAAACTTTGTTTGGAGCATGAGGTAAAAAATGGAGATAAGGTCATAAAGAAGGAATTGATAGTTGCTCTAAGAATAGAAATTTATTTCGTGAAGTTCACTATTAATCCTGAAGAAGATGATATCGAACCAAGAGTTGTGTTTGGAAGATCATTATTGAGGTTGACAAACGGGATCGTAGACTTTGGAAACGAGGTCATAACCATCTACCCTAATCTTGAATTTTCTCGTGATGACTCTAATAATTCTGATGATTTGGGAGATGACTGGGATGCTATACTAAAAGGTATGGATTTTGGTGATATACCATAATTAGATGGGATCAATGTGCCACCATATGTTTGCAACATAGGAAAAAGTTCTAGAAATAATAAGAAGCCATGTAAGAATTACAAAATGAAGTACGATGATGAGGGACCCTCCCTTATCGTTAACCGTGCCTTAACTCATGAAGAACTTTCGAGAGAGGAATTAGAGAAGGATCCTTAATAAACCGAGACCTATAATTGAAACACTTAAATATAGGGACAAATACAAGAAAGTATTGGACACTGTCTTGTTGGATAAACTAAAGCTCGATGGAGAGTTAGATCTAGAAGAAGTAGAGGCTAATGAAGAGATGGTTAGAGAATAAGGCGATCAAAGAAAAGAATGATCCCGGTGCTTTTGTTTTACCTATTTGATTGGAAGGGAGATTTGACACCCATGCTTTAGCCAATACTGGTTCCAACATCAATATTATTCCTTACCGTATCTTTGAGAAACTAGGCAAAGAGCAAGTCAAACCAGTTCGCCATAATGTGTGTATGCTTAACCATTCTAAGGCCGAACCGATGGGCATATTAAAGGACGTGTTGTGTCAAGCGGGTATTACACTATTACTACAGTACTATAAACCCTTTACCCAAAACAAGATACCTTTGGCGAGCAGATTTGCTCGACATAACTTTCGTCATCATTTGACCATTTCATCGGGTATAAACCCTTTACACAAAACAAGATACCTTTGGCGAGCTGATTTGTCGAAGAGCATTTCATCGGGTATAAAAAACTTTTACTTAAAACAGATACCTGTGGCGAGCAGTATGTTGCTCGACATAACTTTCGTCAAACATTTGAGCATTTTATGGGTAAAAAACCTTTTACTCAAAACAAGATACTTGGCGAGCAGATTATGCTGACATTTAACTTTCGTCATCTTTTGAGCATTTATAGGTATAAAAAACCCATTACCACAAACAGAACCCCTTTGCGCGAGCAGATTTGCTAGACATAACTTTCGTCACTCATTTGAGCATCAGTTCATCGGATAATTCTCTTTACCCAAAACAAGATACCTTTGGCGAGCAGATTTGCTCGACATAACTTTCGTTATCATTTGAGCATTTCATCGGCTATAAACCCTTTACCCAATACAAGATACCTTTGGCGAGTAGATTTGCTCGACATAACTTTCATCATCATTTGAGCATTTCATCGGCTATAAAAAATTTACCCGAAACAATATACCTTTGGCGAGCATATTTGCTCGACATAACTTTCGTCATCATTTGAGCATTTCATCGGCTATAAACCCTTTACCCAAAACAAGATACCTTTGGCGAGTAGATTTGTTCGACATAACTTTCGTCATCATTTGAGCATTTCATCGGGTATAAACCCTTTACCCAAAACAAGATACCTTTGGCGAGCAGATTTGCTCGACATAACTTTCGTCATCATTTGAGCATTTCAACGGGTATAAACCCTTTACCCAAAACAAGATACCTTTGGCGAGCAGATTTGCTCGACATAACTTTCGTCATCATTTGAGCATTTCATCGGGTATAAACCCTTTACCCAAAACAAGATTCCTTTGGCGAGCAGATTTGCTCGACATAACTTTCGTCATCATTTGAGCATTTCATCGGGTATAAACCCTTTACCCAAAACAAAATACCTTTGGCGAGCAGATTTGCTCGACATAACGTTCATTATCATTTGAGCATTTCATCGGGTATAAACCCTTTACCCAAAACAAGATACCTTTGGCGAGCAGATTTGCTCGACATAACTTTCGTCATCATTTGAGCATTTCATCGGGTATAAACCTTTTACTCAAAACAAGATACCTTTGGCGAGCAGATTTGCTCGACATAACTTTCGTCATCATTTGAGCATTTCATCGGGTATAAACCCTTTACCCAAAACAAGATACCTTTGGCGAGCAGATTTGCTCGACATAACTTTCGTCATCATTTGACCATTTCATCGGGTATAAACCCTTTACACAAAACAAGATACCTTTGGCGAGCAGATTTGCTCGACATAACTTTCGTCATCATTTGAGCATTTCATCGGGTATAAACCTTTTACTCAAAACAAGATACCTTTGGCGAGCAGATTTGCTCGACATAACTTTCGTCATCATTTGAGCATTTCATCGGGTATAAACCCTTTACCCAAAACAAGATACCTTTGGCGAGCAGATTTGCTCGACTTAACTTGCATCATCATTAGAGCATTTCATTGCGTATAAACCCATTACCCAAACAAGATACCTTTGGCGAGCAGATTTGCTCGACATAACTTTCGTCATCATTTGAGCATTTCATCGGGTATAAACCCTTTACCCAAAACAAGATACCTTTGGCGAGCAGGTTTGCTCGACATAACTTTCGTCATCATTTGAGCATTTCATCGGGTATAAACCCTTTACCCAAAACAAGATACCTTTGGCGAGCAGATTTGCTCGACATAACTTTCGTCATCATTTGAGCATTTCATCAGGTATAAACCCTTTACCCAAAACAAGATACCTTTGGCGATTAGATTTGATTGACATAACTTTCATCATCATTTGAGCATTTCATCGGCTATAAAAAATTTACCCAAAACAATATACCTTTGGCGAGCATATTTGCTCGACATAACTTTCGTCATCATTTGAGCATTTCATTGGCTATAAACCCTTTACCCAAAATAAGATACTTTTGGCGAGCAGATTTGCTCGACATAACTTTCGTCATCATTTGAGCATTTCATCGGCTATAAAAAATTTACCCGAAACAATATACAAAGGCGAGCATATTTGCTCGACATAACTTTCATCATCATTTGAGCATTTCATCGGGTATAAACCCTTTACCCAAAACAATATACCTTTGGCGAGCAGATTTGCTCGACTTAACTTTCGTCATCATTTGTGCATTTCATCGGCTATAAACTCTTTACCCAAAATAAGATACATTTGGCGAGCAGATTTGTGCTGAAATAAACTTTTCGTCAGCATTTGAGCATTTCATGGCTATAAAAAAAATTTTCCCGAAAAAATATACCTTTGGCGAGCTTATTTTGCTCGACATAACTTTCGTCATCATTTGAGCATTTCATCGGGTATAAACCCTTTACCCAAAACAAGATACCTTTGGCGAGTAGATTTGTTCGACATAACTTTCTTCATCATTTGAGCATTTCATCGGCTATAAACCCTTTACCCAAAACAAGATACCTTTATCGAGCAGATTTGCTCGACATAACTTTCGTCATCATTTGAGCATTTCATCGGGTATAAACCCTTTACCCAAAACAAGATACCTTTGGCGAGCAGATTTTCTCGACATAACTTTCGTCATCATTTGAGCATTTCATCGGGTATAAACCCTTTACCCAAAACAAGATACCTTTGGCTAACAGATTTGCTCGACATAACTTTCGTCATCATTTGAGCATTTCATCGGGTATAAACCCTTTACCCAAAACAAGATACCTTTGGCGAGCAGATTTGCTCGACATAACTTTCGTCATCATTTGAGCATTTCATCGGGTATAAACCCTTTACCCAAAACAAGATACCTTTGGCGAGCAGATTTGCTCGACATAACTTTCGTCATCATTTGAGCATTTCATCGGGTATAAACCCTTTACCCAAAACAAGATACCTTTGGCTAGCAGATTTGCTCGACATAACTTTCGTCATCATTTGAGCATTTCATCGGGTATAAACCCTTTACCCAAAACAAGATACCTTTGGCGAGCAGATTTGCTCGACATAACTTTCGTCATCATTTGAGCATTTCATCGGGTATAAACCCTTTACCCAAAACAAGATACCTTTGGCGAGCAGATTTGCTCGACATAACTTTCGTCATCATTTGAGCATTTCATCGGGTATAAACCCTTTACCCAAAACAAGATACCTTTGGCGAGCAGATTTGCTCGACATAACTTTCGTCATCATTTGAGCATTTCATCGGGTATAAACCCTTTACCCAAAACAAGATACCTTTGGCGAGCAGATTTGCTCGACATAACTTTCGTCATCATTTGAGCATTTCATCGGGTATAAACCCTTTACCCAAAACAAGATACCTTTGGCGAGCAGATTTGCTCGACATAACTTTCGTCATCATTTGAGCATTTCATCGGGTATAAACCCTTTACCCAAAACAAGATACCTTTGGCGAGCAGATTTGCTCGACATAACTTTCGTCATCATTTGAGCATTTCATCGGGTATAAACCTTTTACTCAAAACAAGATACCTTTGGCGAGCAGATTTGCTCGACATAACTTTCGTCATCATTTGAGCATTTCATCGGGTATAAACCCTTTACCCAAAACAAGATACCTTTGGCGAGCAGATTTGCTCGACATAACTTTCGTCATCATTTGAGCATTTCATCGGGTATAAACCTTTTACTCAAAACAAGATACCTTTGGCGAGCAGATTTGCTCGACATAACTTTCGTCATCATTTGAGCATTTCATCGGGTATAAACCCATTACCCACAACAAGATACCTTTGGCGAGCAGATTTGCTCGACATAACTTTCGTCATCATTTGAGCATTTCATCGGGTATAAACCTTTCACCCAAAACAAGATACCTTTGGCGAGCAGATTTGCTCGACATAACTTTCGTCATCATTTGAGCATTTCATTAGGTATAAACCTTTTACACAAAACAAGATACCTTTGGCGAGCAGATTTTGCTCAACATAAATTTCGTCATCATTTGAGCATTTCATCGGGTATAAACCCTTTACCCAAAACAAATAACCTTTGGCGAACAGGTTTGCTCAACATAACTTGCATCATCATTAGAGCATTTCATTGCGTATAAACCCATTACCCAAACAAGATACCTTTGGCGAGCAGATTTGCTCGACATAACTTTCGTCATCATTTTTGCATTTCATCGAGTTTAAACCCTTTACCCAAAACAAAATACCTTTGGCGAGCAGATTTGCTCGACATAACTTTCGTCATCATTTAAGCATTTCATCGGGTATAAACCCTTTACCCAAAACAAGATACCTTTGGCGAGCAGATTTGCTCGACATAACTTTCGTCATCATTTGAGCATTTCATCGGCTATAAACCCTTTACCCAATACAAGATACCTTTGGCGATTAGATTTGCTCGACATAACTTTCATCATCATTTGAGCATTTCATCGGCTATAAAAAATTTACCCAAAACAATATACCTTTGGCGAGCATATTTGCTCGACATAACTTTCGTCATCATTTGAGCATTTCATTGGCTATAAACCCTTTACCCAAAATAAGATACTTTTGGCGAGCAGATTTGCTCGACATAACTTTCGTCATCATTTGAGCATTTCATCGGCTATAAAAAATTTACCCGAAACAATATACCTTTGGCGAGCATATTTGCTCGACATAACTTTCGTCATCATTTGAGCATTTCATCGGGTATAAACCCTTTACCCAAAACAAGATACCTTTGGCGAGTAGATTTGTTCGACATAACTTTCTTCGTCATTTGAGCATTTCATCGGCTATAAACCCTTTACCCAAAACAAGATACCTTTATCGAGCAGATTTGCTCGACATAACTTTCGTCATCATTTTAGCATTTCATCAGGTATAAACCCTTTACCCAAAACAAGATACCTTTGGCGAGCAGATTTTCTCGACATAACTTTCGTCATCATTTGAGCATTTCATCGGGTATAAACCTTTTACCCAAAACAAGATACCTTTGGAGAGCAGATTTGTTCGACATAACTTTCGTCATCATTTGAGCATTTTATCGGGTATAAACCTTTTACTCAAAACAAGATACCTATGGCGAGCAGATTTGCTCGACATAACTTTCGTCAACATTTGAGCATTTCATTGGGTATAAACCTTTTACTCAAAACAAGATACCTATGGCGAGCAGATTTGCTCGACATAACTTTCGTCAACATTTGAGCATTTCATTGGGTATAAACCCATTACCCAAAACAAGATACCTTTGGCGAGCAGATTTGCTCGACATAACTTTCGTCATCATTTGACCATTTCATCGGGTATAAACCCTTTACACAAAACAAGATACCTTTGGCGAGCAGATTTGCTCGACATAACTTTCGTCATCATTTGAGCATTTCATCGGGTATAAACCTTTTACTCAAAACAAGATACCTTTGGCGAGCAGATTTGCTCGACATAACTTTCGTCATCATTTGAGCATTTCATCTGGTATAAACCCTTTACCCAAAACAAGATACCTTTGGCGAGCAGATTTGCTCGACATAACTTTCGTCATCATTTGAGCATTTCATCGGGTATAAACCCTTTACCCAAAACAAGATACCTTTGGCGAGCAAATTTGCTCGACATAACTTTCGTTATCATAGAGCATTTCATCAGGTCAAAACCCTTCAACCAAAACAAGATACCTTTGGCGAGTAGATTTGTTCGACATAACTTTCTTCATCATTTGAGCATTTCATCGGCTATAAAACCTTTACCCAAAACAAGATACCTTTGGCGAGCAGATTTGCTCGACATAACTTTCGTCATCATTTGACCATTTCATCGGGTATAAACCCTTTACACAAAACAAGATACCTTTGGAGAGCAAATTTGCTCGACATAACTTTCGTCATCATTTGAGTATTACATCGGTATAAACCCCTTTACACAAAACAAGATACCTATGGAGAGCACAATTTAGCTCGATCATAACTTTCGTCATCATTTGAGTATTTCATCGGTATAAAAGACCTTTTACTAAAAACAAGAATACCTTTTGGCGAGTAGATTAGCTCGACATAAAAATTTCGTCAACCACTTTGAGCAATATTCATCTGTATAAACCCATTACCCAAAACAAGATACCTTTGGCGAGCAGATTTGCTCGACATAACTTTCGTCATCATTTGAACATTTCATCGGGTATAAACCCTTTACACAAAACAAGATACCTTTGGAGAGCAGATTTGCTCGACATAACTTTCGTCATCATTTGAGCATTTCATCGGGTATAAACCTTTTACTCAAAACAAGATACCTTTGGCGAGCAGATTTGCTCGACATAACTTACTCAACATTTAGAGCATTTCATAGTTCGTGTGTATAACCCATTAACCAAAACAAGAAACCTTTTAAGTGCGAGCAGAATATGCTACACAAACTATCGTCATCATATGACCATTTCATCGGGTATACAACCTTAACTCAAAACAGAGATACCTTTGGCGAGCAGATTTGCTCGACATAATTTTCGTCATCATTTGAGCATTTTCATCGGTATAAACCCATTACACACCAAACAAGATTCCTTTGGCGAGCCAGATTTGCTCGACATAATTTTCCTTCATCATTTGGCATTTCATCGGGTAATAAACCTTTCACCCAAAACAAGATACCTTTTGGCGAGCAATTTGCTCGAACATAACTTTCGTTATCATTTGACATTCATCAGGTAATAAACGTTTTACTGAAAACCAATACCATGGCGAGTAGATTTACTCGACATAAATATCGTCAACACCTTGATCATTTCACGGGTATAAACCCATTAACCAAAACAAGATACCTTGGCGAGTATATTGCTCGATAAACATAGACTTTCCGTCATCATTTGAACAATCATCGGATATAAACCCTTACACAATAACAAGATACCCTTTGGAGAGCAGATTTTGCTCGACAAATAATATTCGTCATCATTTGAGGCAATTTACATCGGGTATGAAGCCTTATACTCAGAAAAAGAGTACCTTTTGGCAGCAATTCTCGACATAACTTTACCGTCAAACATTGAGCATTTTCATCGGGTAATACACCCATTTACCAAAACAGATACCATTGGCGATCAGAATTTTGCTCTACATAATTTCGTCATCATGTTGATCATTTCAATCGGTAAAACCTTTAACTCAAAACAAGTAGTACCTTGGCGAGCAATTTGCTCCCAGCATAACTTTCTCATCATTTGAGCATTTCATACGGGTATAAACCCATTGCCGCACCACAAGATACCTTTGGCGAGCAGATTTGCTTGACATAACTTTCGTCATCATTTGAGCATTTCATATCGTATGAAACCTTCACCCCAAAACAAGATACCTTAGGCTACAGATTGCTCGACATAACTTTCATCATCATTTGAGCATTTCATCAGGTATAAACCTTTTACTCAAAACAAGATACCTTTAGCGAGCAGATTTGCTCGACATAACTTTCGTCATCATTTGAGCATTTCATCGGGTATAAACCCTTTACCCAAAACAATATACTTTTGGCGAGCAGATTTGCTCAACTTAACTTTCGTCATCATTTGAGCATTTCATCGGGTATAAACCTTTCACCCAAAATAAGATACCTTTGGCGAGCAGATTTGCTTGACATTAACTTTTGTCATCATTTGAAGCAATACATCGTGTATAAACCCTTTAACCCAAAAACTAGATACCTTTGTCGAGTAGCGATTTGTTCGACATAACATTCTACATCATTTGAGCATTTCATATCGGCTAATAAAACCTTTTAATCCAAAAACAAAATACCTTTGGCGGAGCACGATTTGCTCGACATAAACTTTTCTTCGTCATCATTTGACCGTTCATCGGGTATAAACCCTTTACACTATAACAAGATACCGTTGGAGGCACAAAATTTTTATTTAAATTTGCTCGACATCAACTTCGTCAACATTTGAGAATTTCATCGGTAATCAACCCTTTACAAAAACAAATACCATGTGAGAGCATATTTGCTCGACATAACTTTCGTCATCATTTGAGCATTTCATACGGGTATAAACCTTATTAACTAAAAGACAAGAATACCTTTGGCGAGTAGATTTGCTCGACATAATCACGTCAACAAACTTGAGCATTTCATCGGGTATACACCCATTTAACCAAAACAGAACCTTAGGCGAGGCAGATTAGCCGACATAATTCGTCATCATTTGAACATTTCATCTGGGTATAAACCCTTTACCCAAAACAAATCCTTGGAGAGCGAGATTTTGCACGACCATAACTTTTGACAACATTTGTGCATTTCTACGGGTATAAAACTTTTACTCAATAACAAGATACCTTTTCGTGCCGAGCAGATTTGCTCGACATAACTTTCGTCAACATTTGAGCATTTCATCGGGTATAAACCCATTAACCAAAACAAGATACCTTTGGCGAGCAGATTTGCTCAACATAACTTTCGTCATCATTTGACCATTTCATCGGGTATAAACCTTTAACTCAAAACAAGATACCTTTGGCGAGCAGATTTGCTCGACATAACTTTCGTCATCATTTGAGCATTTCATCGGGTATAAACCCATTACACACAACAAGATTCCTTTGGCGAGCAGATTTGCTCGACATAACTTTCGTCATCATTTGAGCATTTCATCGGGTATAAACCTTTCACCAAAAACAAGATACCTTTGGCGAGCAGATTTGCTCGACATAACTTTCGTTATCATTTGAGCATTTCATCAGGTATAAACCTTTTACTGAAAACCAGATACCTTTGGCGAGTAGATTTACTCGACATAAATATCGTCAACACTTGAGCATTTCATCGGGTATAAACCCATTAACCAAAACAAGATACCTTTGGCGAGTAGATTTGCTCGACATAACTTTCGTCATCATTTGAACATTTCATCGGGTATAAACCCTTTACACAAAACAAGATACCTTTGGAGAGCAGATTTGCTCGACATAACTTTCGTCATCATTTGAGCATTTCATCGGGTTATAATAACCTTTTACTCGAAAACAAGATACCTTTGGCGAGCAGATTGCTCGACATACTTGCCCGTCAACATTTGAGGCAATTTCATCGGTATAAACACATTAACCAAAAACAAGTATACCTTCGGTCGAGCAGATTTGCTCGACATAAATTTCGTCATCATTTGAGCATTTCATCGGGTATAAACCTTTTACTCAAAACAAGATACCTTTGGCGAGCAGATTTGCTCGACATAACTTTCGTCATCATTTGAGCATTTCATCGGGTATAAACCCATTACCCACAACAAGATACCTTTGGCGAGCAGATTTGCTCGACATAACTTTCGTCATCATTTAGCATTCATCCGGGTAAATGAACCTTCACCCAAAACAAGATACCTTTTGCTAGCAGAATTTGCTCGACATAACTTTCATCATCATATTGAGCATTTCAACAGTATAGTAACCTTTTACACAAAAACAAGATACCTTTTAGCGTAGCAGATTTGCTCACATAACTTTCGTCATCAAATGAAGCATTTCATCGGGTATAAACCGGAGTTGTAGTGGAACCGTTTACCCAAAACAATATACTTTTGGCAGCAGAATTGCTCAACTTAACATCTCGTCATCATTTGAGGCATTTCATCTGTATAAACCTTTCACCCAAAATAAGATACCTTTGGCTAGCAGATTTGCTCGACATAACTTTTGTCATCATTTGAGCAATTCATCGGGTATAAACCCTTTACCCAAAACAAGATACCTTTGGCGAGTAGATTTGTTCGACATAACTTTCTTCATCATTTGAGCATTTCATCGGCTATAAAACCTTTATCCAAAACAAGATACCTTTGGCGAGCAGATTTGCTCGACATAACTTTCGTCATCATTTGACCATTCATCGGGTATAAACCCTTTACACAAAACAAGATACCTTGAGAGCAAATTTGCTTCCACATAACTTTCGTCAATCATTGATATTTCATCGGGTATAAACCTTTTACTCAAAACAAGATACCTTTGGCGAGTAGATTTGCTCGACATAAATTTCGTCAACACTTGAGCATTTCATCGGGTATAAACCCATTAACCAAAACAAGATACCTTTGGCGAGCAGATTTGCTCGACATAACTTTCGTCATCATTTGAACATTTCATCGGGTATAAACCCTTTACACAAAACAAGATACCTTTGGAGAGCAGATTTGCTCGACATAACTTTCGTCATCATTTGAGCATTTCATCGGGTATAAACCTTTTACTCAAAACAAGATACCTTTGGCGAGCAGATTTGCTCGACATAACTTTCGTCAACATTTGAGCATTTCATCGGGTATAAACCCATTAACCAAAACAAGATACCTTTGGCGAGCAGATTTGCTCAACATAACTTTCGTCATCATTTGACCATTTCATCGGGTATAAACCCTTTACACAAAACAGAACAACCTTCTTAGCGAGCAATTGTCTCGACAAAACATTCGTCAACATTGAGCATTTTCATCGGGTATAAACCAGACATACCACAACAAGATTCCTTTGGCGAGCAGATTTGCTCGACATAACTTTATTCAATCCTTTGAGCATTTGTCAAACGTGTATAAACCTTCACCAAAAACAAGATACCTTGGTCGAGCAGATTGCTCGACATAAACTTTCTGTCATCATTTGAGCCTTTCAACAGTACTAAACCATTTACTCAAAAACAAGATACCTTTAGCGAGCAGATACTTAGCACGACATAACATTCGTCATCATAGAGCATTTCAACGGTTAACAACCCATTACCAAAACAATAGACATTTTGGCGATCACTATTGCTCAACTTAACTTTTGTCATCATTTGAGCATTTCATCGGGTATAAACCTTTCACTCCAAAATAAGATACCTTTGGGCTTTAGCAGATTTGCTCGCCCTAACTTTGTCATCAATTGAGCCAATTCCATCGGGGTATAAACCCTTACCCAAAACAGATACCTTTGGCGAGTTAGATATTTTGTTCGAGAACATAACATTCTTCATCATTTTGAGCCTTTCATCGGCTATCCAACCTTTATCCAAAACAAGATACCGTTGGCGAGCAATATGCGGCGACCTATACAGTTCGACATCATTTGACCAATCCATCGGGTATAAACCGCTATTACCAAAACAAAAACCTTTGGAGAGCAAATTTGCTCGACATAACTTTGTGGAGTGTCATCATTTGAGTATTTTATCGGGTATAAATCCTTTTACCTCAAAACAAGATACCTTGCGAGTAGAATGCTCGACATCAATTTCGTCTACACTTAGACATTTCACTTGTATAAACCCATTAACCAAAAAAAAATACCTTTGGCGAGCAGATTTGCTCGACATAACTTTCGTCATCATTTGAGCATTTCATCGGGTATAAACCCTTTACACAAAACAAGATACCTTTGGCGAGCAGATTTGCTCAACATAACTTTCGTGCATCATTTGAGCATTTCCATCGGTAATAGAACCTTTTACTCAAAACAAGATTTACCCCCCCTTTGGCGAGCAGATTTGCTCGACATAACTTTCGTCAACATTTGAGCATTTCATCGGGTATAAACCCATTAACCAAAACAAGATACCTTTGGGCGTGCCAATTGCTCAGACATTAACTTTCGTCACTATTATGAAGCCATTTCATCGAGGTATAAAACCTTTAACCAAAACAAGATACCTTTGGCGAGCAGATTTGCTCAACATAACTTTCGTCATCATTTGAGCATTTCATCGGGTATAAACCCATTACCCAAAACAAGATACCTTTGGCGAGCAGATTTGCTCGACATAACTTTCGTCATCATTTGAGCATTTCATCGGGTATAAACCCTTTACCAAAAACAAGATACCTTTGGCGAGCAAATTTGCTCGACATAACTTTCGTCATCATTTGAGCATTTCATCGGGTTTAAACCCTTTACCCAAAACAAAATACCTTTGGCGATCAGATTGGTTCGACATAACTTTCGTCATCATTTGTGCATTTCATCGAGTATAAACCCATTACCCACAACAAGATACCTTTGGCGAGCAGATTTGCTCGACATAACTTTCGTCATCATTTGAGCATTTCATCAGGTATAAACCTTTTACCCAAAACAAGATTCCTTTGGCGAGCAAATTTGCTCGACTTAACTTGCATCATCATTAGAGCATTTCATTGCGTCACCCATTACCCAAACAAGATACCTTTGGCAAGCAGATTTGCTCGACATAACTTTCGTCATCATTTGAGCATTTCATCGAGTTTAAACCCTTTACCCAAAACAAAATAGCTTCAGGATGATGAGAAGATCCAAATAAGTGTTGTTCTCTTTTTTCCTCTTTTTAGGTTTTTCCTATTGGGTTTTACTAAGGGAGGTTTTTTTAAGGAGGCAAACTCATTTGGATGGCGTTTTCTATGCATTTCTTTATATTTAGGGATTGTTTGGATATGATATTGTTAGTTGCTCATGTATACTGGTTCTTAAGCTTACTATTTTGGGCTTTATGTGTGGTGATGTTTCAAAGTATGTCGGTTGGTCCCAGCATATGTTTTGATTGATTCAGAAGCATATAGTTTCCTTTTGTAAGCTTTATTTTCCTTTTATTGTATTTGTTTTAGTTTGTATTTTTGAGCATGGGGATTGTCCATTGCCATTTGTTTGTTGATTTCTAAGCCAAAGTTTGTTGTTTAGGGATGTGTCCTATTCAGCTTTTCTTTGTGCTTTCTTGTATTAACTCTTTTATTCATTGCTTATAAAATTTACCTTTAAGCAAAAAAAAAACAAGATACCTTTGGCGAGCAGATTTGCTCGACATAACTTTCGTCATCATTTGAACATTTCATCAACAAGATACCTTTGGAGAGTAGATTTGTTCGACATAACTTTCTTCATCATTTGAGCACTTCATCAGCTATAAACCCTTTACCCAAAACAAGATACCTTTACCCAAAAAAAAAAAACAAGATACCTTTGGCGAGCAGATTTGCTCGACATAACTTTCATCATCATTTTAGCATTTCATCGGGTATAAACCCTTTACCCAAAACAAGATACCTTTGGCGAGCAGATTTTCTCGACATAACTTTCGTCATCATTTGAGCATTTCATCGGGTATAAACCCTTTACCCAAAACAAGATACCTTTGGCGAGCAGATTTGCTCGACATAACTTTCGTCAACATTTGAGCATTTCATCGGGTATAAACCCATTAACCAAAACAAGATACCTTTGGCGAGCAGATTTGCTCGACATAACTTTCGTCATCATTTGAGCATTTCATCGGGTATAAACCTTTTACTCAAAACAAGATACCTTTGGCGAGCAGATTTGCTCGACATAACTTTCGTCATCATTTGAGCATTTCATCGGGTATAAACCCTTTACCCAAAACAAGATACCTTTGGCGAGCAGATTTGCTCGACATAACTTTCGTCATCATTTGAGCATTTCATCGGGTATAAACCTTTCACCCAAAATAAGATACCTTTGGCGAGCAGATTTGCTCGACATAACTTTTGTCATCATTTGAGCAATTCATCGGGTATAAACCCTTTACCCAAAACAAGATACCTTTGGCGAGTAGATTTGTTCGACATAACTTTCTTCATCATTTGAGCATTTCATCGGGTATAAACCCTTTACACAAAACAAGATACCTTTGGAGAGCAAATTTGCTCGACATAACTTTCGTCATCATTTGAGCATTTCATCGGGTATAAACCTTTTACTCAAAACAAGATACCTTTGGCGAGTAGATTTGCTCGACATAACTTTCGTCAACATTTGAGCATTTCATCGGGTATAAACCCATTAACCAAAACAAGATACCTTTGGCGAGCAGATTTGCTCGACATAACTTTCGTCATCATTTGACCATTTCATCGGGTATAAACCCTTTACACAAAACAAGATACCTTTGGAGAGCAGATTTGCTCGACATAACTTTCGTCATCATTTGAGCATTTCATCGGGTATAAACCTTTTACTCAAAACAAGATACATAACTTTCGTCAACATTTGAGCATTTCATCGGGTATAAACCCATTAACCAAAACAAGATACCTTTGGCGAGCAGATTTGCTCGACATAACTTTCGTCATCATTTGAGCATTTCATCGGGTATAAACCTTTTACTCAAAACAAGATACCTTTGGCGAGCAGATTTGCTCGACATAACTTTCGTCATCATTTGAGCATTTCATCGGGTATAAACCCATTACCCAAAACAAGATACCTTTGGCGAGCAGATTTGCTCGACATAACTTTCGTCATCATTTGAGCATTTCATCGGGTATAAACCTTTCACCCAAAACAAGATACCTTTGGCGAGCAGATTTGCTCGACATAACTTTCGTCATCATTTGAGCATTTCATCGGGTATAAACCCTTTACCCAAAACAAGATACCTTTGGCGAGCAGATTTGTTCGACATAACTTTCGTCATCATTTGAGCATTTCATCCGCTATAAACCCTTTACCAAAAACAAGATACCTTGAGCAGATTTGCTCAACATAAATTTCGTCATCATTTGAGCATTTCATCGGGTATAAACCCTTTACCCAAAACAAGATACCTTTGGCGAGCAGGTTTGCTCGACATAACTTTCGTCATCATTTGAGCATTTCATCGGCTATAAACCCTTTACCCAAAACATGATACATTTGGCGAGCAGATTTGCTCGACATAACTTTCGTCATCATTTGAGCATTTCATCGGCTATAAACCCTTTACCCAAAACAAGATACCTTTGGCGAGCAGATTTGCTCGACATAACTTTCGTCATCATTTAAGCATTTCATCGGCTATAAACCCTTTACCCAAAATAAGATACTTTTGGCGAGCAGATTTGCTCTAAATAACTTTCGGCATCAGTTGAGCATTTCATCAGGTATAAACCCTTTACCCAAAATAATATACTTTTTGCGAGCAGATTTGCTAAAACACGAAAACAAGATAGCTTTGGCGAGTAGATTTGTTCGACATAACTTTCTTCATCATTTGAGCATTTCATCCGCTATAAAACCTTTACCCAAAACACGATAGCTTTGGCGAGCAGATTTGCTCGACATAACTTTCGTCATCATTTGACCATTTCATCGGGTATAAACCCTTTACACAAACCAAGATACCTTTGGAGAGCATCTAAATATACCACAGCCGCACTTATTTATGGATGATAAGCCAGTTCTGGAGGGGCTTATTAGGACTCATACTAACTTGTTTATGCTTCTACAAGTTAGGAAGCTTGTAGATCTGTTGATGTTAGAGCCCTGTTTTTGAGCAATGGGTGTTGTATGTCCTCTCTTTTGTTCTAACTTTACTTATTGAGCGAGAGTGCGCGCCGCGCTATACTCTCACATTTATAGGTTAGTACTGTTAGTGTAAGTTAATACTGCTAGAAACCAATTCATGCTTTAATTCGTGCTATATTATTGATTAATATTTGCGCTTAAAGTGGTTACTTTGCTATTTCATAATCTGTTTTTAATAGTTTAAAAAAATGATTTTTAAAGGCTATTTTCAACTACTGTACAAACCTGTAGTTAGTACTCGAGCTAGTTGATTTTAGGAACCAGTATTTTCACTACTCAACCCTAACAGTACTCAACTTAAAGTTAGAACTGGTATTATAATTAGTTAATACTGGTAGTTTATCATTTTAGCTTATCAGCTTATTACTTCTGCTTATTAAGATTTCCTTAGGCATTTAGAGTATATTAAACCTTCTCTTGTCATCTCTACTTTTCTTTAGGTAGAGTCTTTATCACATTTAAGCTTATTTTCCCATTCAAAGTAGTTTTCAAGAAGTGTTTCTCCAGTTTTTAGGGTTTTCTAGGCATTATGTTACATTATATTCTATTTCGGGGTTGCTTAACTGATTGCCTAAATGCTTAGGAGGGGTAGTTAATTATCTGTTTTAGCTTATTTCTTATGTCTTGTTCAATAGTGTTGATTAAGATAGCATACTAACTTAGAATCAACAGTACTAACATATAACTTAGCATGTACTAACTTCAAGTTAGTACTGGTAGTTAAAATACTGGTAAGTACTGCTGTTATTGTACTGTTAGCTTAAGCTTGTTTAATTTAGCTTAATTTTGCTTTTTTGTATTTCTTATTTAAAGTTAGTTTAGCTTATTTGATTTGTCTAAAAGTATTGCATAGCGTCTGGTTTAAGTGAGTAAAGTTAGTTTTTTTGAAGATATGTATTTAGTTTTTTTGAGTGTTTTTTTTATTGTTAGTTTTTTTTAAGTGTTTAAGGGTTAGTAAGGAAGTTTGAGTTTGTCTTCGTTGCTTAGATTAGAGTTTTTGTTCACTAGTGTTTTGTTTTTTTTTTTGATGATTGTTTATTAGTAGTGTTTATCTAAACAGTGTATGTCTTTAGTTAGCGTTTATTAGTGTGGTTGTAGTTCGTTGTTTTTAGTTTTTGGTTAAGAAGTTTATTTTTAAGGATAGGGTTAGAGTTACGAAAGGATGGTTAAATATTATATATGGCGTAGAATTCTATTACATCTTTTTATGTGAGTGTGTGGATTATATATTCTGTTATAATAATATTCAATATTTTCGATATAGGCATAGAGATGATATTATCCAGTTTTCTAATTTGAGCTTAATTTGAGACTTCAGTGTACTCACGATTATAAGATGTTTTTGCCATCCTTGCGTTTATACTTGTTCCAGTTCCACCAGCTTATTTCTTTGCCTTCTTATATGTGCATTTGCTTATTTAAAGTTTGGTTGTCCAACTCCTCATCCTTGTCATTCCAAACACAAATCATCACGTCTTTCAATTTTCCATTTCTAGCCTCGTTGGGACATAACGACCCGGGAACACTCTACACTGCTTCTCGGTTTTATTGGTCTCGCGTATCTTGATCCTTGAGTTTATTTATATTTATATATATATATATTTAAAGGATTAGTTTCCACTAATCAAAACCCTTAAGATCGTAACATTTCCAATCTGATAATCACCATATCCCATAATATTTTCCAGGTGATCATTTCCAAATTTGACTGTACCCAAAAACTTATTGACGAAATTGGTGAGCTTCGAGCGATTTTAGGTTTCTCAAAATTATTCTCAAGAGATTTTAGGTTTCTCAAAATTATCAGCAAATGGAAATTCCACTCCTTATTTTGAACCAATTGTTGATTACCAACTTCTCCCAGATGGGTAAAAGGAGTGGGGGAAGATGAGAGGTAAAACCCTCACTCATTCGAGGGTGAGTGATTTCAATGCTTGAAGAATCGAGGCGAACTTTCTGATACATCGTACAAATCAGAATTGATTTGCAGAATGTATCTTGAGAAGGGACATTCCTTCTCGCTTGAAGTTTATCCTAAATAATGACCCTTATCACCTTTATTGACGCACCCATACTTTTCGCAGACAAACACCTAGGCACCGCGAAAAACATACCTAAAAAACATAGCAATCCCAATACTACAAAATTATGGGATAGTTATAAAGGGAATGCCAGGGTGAACACCCGTGCGCGCGCGGGAGCGAATATAAATATTATTTTTGGATAGGATAGGGGGGGGGGGGGGGGGGGGGGGGGGGGGGGGTGTTGGGGTATGAATTTAATGGATTTGTTTGAAGGGGGGTTTTTGTTAGGTTGTGGGGGTTAATTTTTAAAGGGGTGTTTTGATTGGTTGTTGAAGAAAGTGGGTAGATTGTAGGTAAGAAAAAAGATTGTATGGGTGGGGTGGGTTATTATTGGTAAATGATGATTGGGAGTTTTTGGTGGTGATTTTTAATGAGATGTTTGGGATGAATTAGTAATAAGGGGGGTAGTCTTACAGTTTATAATAAGATTAGATTGAGTTGATTTTAAAAAAATCCCTAACTCTCACCTTACTCTCCCTACTCTCACTCTTAAAATATCATAACTATATCTTACCGATATCAACGTATGAACCCTGGAATTTTGTACTCACATAATTCTAAAATGGAAGAGGACTACACACCAGCGTACCAACATCAGAGACGGGTAACACCCAAAAATCCACTGATGTCATAAAAAAAGAAGTTGAAAAACTTCTTAACGCTAGGATTAATTTACCCTATCACAGATAGTCCCCTGTAACCCGGTACACTGTGTACCCAAGAAAGGTGGTTTTACCGTAGTAGAGAATAAGCAAAATGAGTTGAAGATCCCAACTTTGTTTTAGTTACGGATGGACGGGTTATGCATTACTAACCGAAAGTTAATGAAGCCCACCCGAAAAGAAACCCATTTTCACACTACCATTTCATGGACCAAAAACTGCTCGAGCGAGGCTTGCGGGAAACGAATACTGATTGTTTTTCCTCGATGTTTCTCAGGTTATTTTCAAATACCATCGACCAAATGAACAGGAAAAGACCAAACACATTTACTTGCCCATACGGACCTTTGCCTACCGCCGCATGCCCCAATTGCCTCTGTCAATGCAACCAGCACATTCCAGAGATGTAATGATGGGCAAATCTTCCACGACATGATCGAAAAAAATGATGAAGTGTTTATGGATGACTTTCGGTTTGGTTGGAAATTCTTTCTCTACAAGCCTAAACCCCCCATATAGGAAAAGAATGCTTAAGCGGTGTAAGAAGACCCCAATTTAGCTCCTAAACTGGAGAAAAAGCCATTTCATGTTAAGGAAGGCATTGTTCTCGCATAAATCTCCAAATCGGGAATTGAGGTCACACACACAACACAACACACGATTGAACGTTATCGCAAAGCTTCCCTCAGACGCCGACTTAACCCGTAAAAGGTTCCTTAGTTTTTCTTGGGCATGCGATTTTGATTAGAAGATTCATCCAGAATTTCTCAAAAATATAGCCCGTCCCATGACCATTTGCTTGAAAAAGAGACTCCGTTTGATTTCCATTTCCAAGAGTGTATTGAGCTTTTAACACTCAATCAAAAAAGGAATCCTAACCGAGGCTCCAATCCTGATTTATGCACCCAAAGACTGGAAGAAACCATTGGAGCTTATGTGCGAACACACACACACAACATTTTAAAAGATGGGGAGGGGGCATTTGTGAGAGAAATGGATTGATAAAGATTTTCTAGTGTGATTACGCCTTAGGTGCAGTCTTGGGGCAAGACGTCATGAGAAACATTTCCCGGCCTATACATAATGCAAGTAAAACATATGAATGAGGCGGACACGTTAACAAAACCACGCAGAGAAAGAAATGTTAAGCCGTGGTGTACGCAGTTCAAAAATTCCCGGATCTTACCTTGTCATGATCAAAAGCAACTGTGTAACGGATCATTCGCCCTCAAGTATCGCTTTGCTAAGAAAAGATTCTAAAGAAAAGGAAAACATAGACATTCTACAAGAGGTGAGCGGTGATAAATAGACTGATAAAGGTGGGCGATGAAGGAGTGAGAAGTGGGTTGGGGGGGGGGGGGTTATGCAAGTAAAACAATGAATGAGGCGGAATCACGTTACACCACGACAGAGAAAGAAATGTTAGCCGTGGTGTACGCATTCGAAAAATTCCGATCTTACCTTGTCATGAACAAATGCACTGTGTATACGGATCATTCCGCCCTCAAGTATCTCTTTGCTAAGAAAGATTCTAAGGCGAGATTGCTCCGATGGGTTCTGCTCCTTCAAGAGTTCGACTTTGATGTAGTTGACACAAAAGGAGCTGAGAACCTAGCGGCTGATCATCTATCACGATTAGAGAATCCTCACGAGAATGAGCTCGATCCAAAGGAGATAAATGAAAAGTTTCCTCTTGAAACTCTTAGTTCGATTGCTGTTCTTGATGCTAGTACCCCATGGTTTGCTGACATCGCAAACTACCATGCGGGAAATTTCGTGATCAAAGGGATGTCAACCCAGCAGAAAAGAAAATTCTTCAAAGACGTGAAGCATTATTTCTGGGAAGATCCCTTTCTGTTTAAAATCTGTGCGGATCAAGTTATTCGACGTTGTGTTTTTGGCAAAGAAGCCCATGACATCCTCATGGCTTGCCACGATGGTCCCACCGGTGGACATCACGGTGCTAACTACACAGCAAGAAAAGTCTTCGATTCCGGATTCTTTTGGCCCACAATCTACAAAGATGCCCATGAGTTGGTTAAAAACTGCAACTCATGCCAGCGTCAAGGAAAAATTTCACAACGGGATGAGATGCCACAAAATTCCATCCAAGTTTGTGAAATCTTTGACGTCTGGGGCATTGACTTTATGGGGCCATTCCCATCATCCAAAGGCAACAAATACATCCTCGTGGCCGTTGATTATTTATCAAAATGGGTTGAAGCAAAAGCGCTCCCCACCAATGACGCCCGAGTTGTTTGTAAATTTCTTAAATCTCTCTTCGCCAGATTCGGTGCCCCTCGTGCAATCATAAGTGATCGCGGAACCCATTTTTGCAATGACCAATTTGCAAAGGTCATGCTTAAATACGGAGTCACTCATCGTCTCTCCACCGCGTACCATCCACAAACAAGTGGACAAGTCGAGGTTTCCAATCGGGGCTTGAAGAGAATTCTTGAGAGATCAATAGGAGAGAACCGTACCTCTTGGTCAGATAAGCTCGATGATGCTTTATGGGCTTTCCGCACCGCTTACAAAACACCCATTGGGTGTACTCCATATAAGCTGGTTTACGGAAAAGCCTGCCATCTGCCAATTGAGTTAGAACACAAGGCCTACTGGGCCTTAAAACATACAAACTTTGATCTGAAAACCGCTGGTGACCATAGGAAAGTTCAGCTGAATGAACTTAATGAGCTCCGTGATGAAGCTTATGAGAACTCTTTGATCTATAAAGAAAAGACAAAGAGGATTCACGACTCCAAGATCAAGAACCGCGTTTTCAACATCGGTGATCGAGTCCTCCTCTTTAATTCTAGATTAAAGATTTTCTCGGGCAAGCTTAAAACCCGCTGGACTGGACCATTCACCGTTACCCAAGTATTTCCTTATGGAGCCGTCGATTTATCTCAAACCGACGAGCCAAACTTCAAGGTGAATGGTCATCGACTTAAACACTACTTTGGAGGGGACATAACACTGATGGTAGTCTCGAATCTCCAAACTTTCCCCATGGAACAATGAATTCGGGGTCGAGTCGAGCTTGTGACTCGGTTAACAAAAACAAGGCGCTTCGTAGGTGGCAACCCATGCTTATCCTAATATAAATATATAGTAGTAATGAATAAGTGTTTTTGTGAGGAGGTTCGCCTCTTCCTTTCTCGTGTGCTTTGTGTTTTGTGATATTTGTCCAGGATTGCCCCGGATTTTGATGCCCCTCGTGCTCATGGTTTTGTCCTTCGTTCGCTCGAGCTTCACATCCTCAGCTTCATTTGGGAATCCAATATCCAATCTTATCGCACATCCTCAGCTTCATTTTGGGAATCCAGTATCCAAATCTAATCGACTAACGTTTTATCTTTTGGCACACTTAATAAACGGCCTTAGATTTACGTAGGTGCCCCTTTCAAAACATCGAGGACGATGTTTAGTTCTAGTATGGGGGGGGGGGGATCTTCGATTTGATTTTGCCTGCAGCCGTTGTTATCACGTAATCCCGTTTTTACCACCAAATTTTTGCAAAAATACCAAAAAAATGAAAAAAATTAAGAATTTTCAAAAATAAAATAAGTGTTTTGTCACAGTTTTGACTTTCCTAATGGGTAGAATGAGAATAATTTTTGACTCGATCGGGCGTGTTGAGCCCTAGCTAGTTCCTTAATTGTAAGCTAAGCTTTCACGAGGTGTGTTTCGAATTTTAATAAGGTGAAGAACAAGAAGTGATAGAGTTAAATATAAGTTTATGTGCTGAGCAAGATTCTTCAAAAATCATTTTTCTTTTCATACTAATCCACCTAATCATACGTGCTCATTTCAATTCAACTAAGTCAATCGATGTTTTTAGAAAAAGCTTCAAATTTGTAACTTGATTCTTTAAAACGAGTTTTTTTTGTTCTTAGTAATTTGAAAGTTATAATGCCAAAGAAGCATGAATTGAAATATGAATACAAAAATGTATGAGTATTAAAATTATGCCAATGAAGCATACATTTGAGTATATGGAGCAAGTAAAAGATGTGTCGTGATATCCTACTAGGGAGCGAGGCCTAGGTAGGTGTTCAAACTAAGCAACGCATTCCTAGCTTTAAGAACTTATGATTATGATGATGAAGATGTTGCAAAAAGTTCTACAGTTAAATTTTCGTTCTTTAAAATCAAGTTACAAGTTACTATTAAGTTATTTCTTTGAGTCATGATTCATCTTGAATTACGACTATGGAAATAAGTTGATCTATGGTTGAGTTGAAATGAGTACACACATTTAAATCATATATCCGTGTTGGGAGTTAAAAGTTCACAAGTCATAAGTATGAGTGCTTAACATTTAGACTTGTATTGACAAATGATCTTGTTTAATTGCTTGGTTTGGAACTAGTGAAAAATCGGGGATGATGAATTTATCAGTCAGGACATCCGTAGATTATTCTATGGACGCTTCTCATTCTATGATCCCAGTGTGTATAAAATAAAGGAAGTCAATCAGGCATTCAAGAAAAGAAAAAAAGATAATCCAAAAATATTAGGGATAGTAGTGTACATATAAAAAAATTGGTGAAAACGAGACTTGTCGAAGCTATTCTTTAGTTCCCCTTGACGAACACTTTGCTACTTTTCGAGGTAATTAGTCGAGGGGGTTCGAGATTCTTAATTTTCTTGAGTGTTTACTTCATAACATTGCGTGAGAACACGGCAATACCTTAGTATGGAGGATTTTGGTATGTGCTTAATTACACATATCATTTTCCATATAAAACGGACTTAAATGACTAAAAAACGTACCAAAAATACATTGTATTTGTATGTTTTGCGTTTGAATTGTGCAGGAAACGGATATTTAAAAAGAAAGCCAAAAACAACCAAACCAAGCACGGGATGGAAAAGCCAAAGCCAAATCAAAGTCTAAAGTCAGCCAAATGAAGAAAATACAACTTAAGGGACTAAAATTGCCAAACCTCAAGTTGTATGACAAGAGTTAAAAGACAAGGGTCGAAATTGCAAACCGGGCGAAGTTCGCAACAATGAGGTTATAAGAGATGAGGGGCCAAAGCTGCCAACCTTCCCAAACTCCATCTTTCCCGCCCAACAAAACCCAGGTACAACTTAGGGATGTCTTCCCATACCTTCTCCCTGCAAAACACTCAACACCCTAGATAAATCATTTCAACCACTCCACTATTCCCCCCCCCAGCTGTATAATTGCCAAGTTGGCAATCCCTCACCATTTCCAAGTAATTTCGATGGCTTAGATGACTTAAAAAGAAGCACAAGAAGATTGAATGGCTGAGATTACTTTTGTCAAGTCCCTCACACAACAAAAACACCTAATGAAGCTCTCACAAAAGAAGCACAAGCTGCAAGTCCAAGAAGAGAAGACTTCGGCTATAAATAGAGCCTTTTGTAAGCCTTTGAGGCAACTAGTTAATCTTAGATATCTTAGCTTATTTTAGTTTTATTGTAATTTTTTAAATCATTTTAGCATTTTATCCAGTTTATTTCACTTCCTTGTACTCTTTTTACGAATTAATGAAAGTTTGAAGTTTATGAGTTTAAAAGTCAAGTTTTTAAAATTCAGATACTTAAGTGTTTGATTTGTGTTTCAAAATGTGTTAAGAAGCTCTCACTCAAGCTTATCTATAAGCTGTTTTTAGTAAAAGAAGAAAAAGGCTAAGTAGTTAAGAGAAAATCACAAAAATCACTCTCAAATACACCACAGCTTCTTTTATGGATGATAAGCCAGTTCTGGATGGGCTTATGGACACTACTAGCTTGTTTTAAAAAACAAGCTAGAAGATTGTAGATCTTTTTTTTTATAGTTAGCCCTGTTTTGGGCAAGGTTTTGTAAGTCTCTCCTTTTTCTTACTTTCTTATCTACTACAAGACTGCATATAGTACTTATTTTTACTATATTTGCTTATTTATGCTTTATTATGATGTTTAGTGCTTATCTTGCTTAGTTGTTAGTTTAAAAGTGATTTGTGCAAATCTCTTAGTTAGTACTGTTAGTTCATTTGTTAAAACTGTTAGACTAATTCAGCTTATTTAAGTGCTTATTCTTGATTATAAGTGTCTTATTTTGTTCTTTGATAATCTGTTTTTAACAACTTAGAACCAAATCAGCTTAATAAAAGAAATAAATGATATTTGAAAATTTAAGGCTGTTTGAACCCAAGCATGTACTAACCCATAGTTAGTACTGCTAGTTCAATTTTTTTGGATTTTAAAACCAGCAGTACTAACTCAAAGGTAGCAGTACTAACTCCAAGTTAGTACTGTTAGTTAATACTGTTAGTACTGTTAGTTCATTTTCGCGTATTAGCTTATTGTTTCTGCTTAGCTAAGATTTTCTTAGCTTTTTAAAGTAGATTAGGCCCATTTTCGTTTACTGACTTTAGTAGAGCTTATTCTCCATTCCAATTTATTGTAGTTGCTTATTCTTATGCATGAGTGCTTATTATGGATAGTTAAGTATCTGTTTTAGTTTATTTGCTTATTTCTTGTTTCATTGTGTTTTAGTAGAGCTAGCAGTACTAACTTAAAGCTAGCAGTACTAACTCCAAGTTAGTACTGTTAGTTAATACTGTTAGTACTGTTGTTAGTACTGCTAAGTTTTTCCTGCTTAGCTTAGCTTAATCGCTTGCTGAATTTGCTTATTTAGAGTTAGTCTAGCTTATTTTGTTTTGTCTTAAGTTTATTTGAGCTTATTTGTGTCTTAATTTAGAAGTTTTAAGTGTTTTTACCATTTCTAGCTTTTAGGCTTGTTCTAGCTTATTTTCCTTGCTTATCTTTGTGTGCATTTGCTTATTAGGTTTAGTGCCCAATCATATTCTTGTCATATTCAAACATCAATTATCAATTCGTTATTCAATTTTCCATTCTAGCCTCGTTGGGACATAACGACCCGGAGACACTCTATACTGCTTCCGGTTTCATTGATTTTATGGATCCTGATCCTTGTTATATATTTATATATGTTTATATTTATTTATATATAAAAAGGGGTAAGTTTTGACCGAGTCAGTACTCATTAAACAATGTTTACAACAGGATCTCATAGTCTTTCTTGGATGGTGGAACATATGGTGTTGGAGAAACTAAGATTTGCACGAGTCCTAAACTGATGTATGCAAGATTCATCAAAAAAGGCGCAGGTCTTGAACTGATTTTCACAGGAGCCGTGACTTGACCATTTCAAGAACTGAACTGCTCTGTTGTAGTGCGGATGTTAGTGGTGAAAGTTGTAATGAATGATTCTTGACAGGGAGGAGATACTGGTTTAGGAGATGAGAGATCGATGACTGAAGTATCAGTAAAGGAAGAGATGAAGAAACTTGTTAGATAGGAACAGTGACCATGGATTTAACTTCGGTTTCCATAGTAGTTTTTCTTGGTTTGTCTTTTACTTATATATTTATTCAGAATCAGGCTTAGTTTCCTCATTATCATCCCCAGCATTACCATCTCTGTCAAAATGTTCACTGACCACATCTGCTTCCCACTCAAGAATTAGCTTTTCCTCATTTCCTTCACTTAAGGCTCTAGAGACGAATGTGGACTCATTAGGAACCCCTAGTATGTTACCAGTTCCTTCATTTGAGCCTCCACTTCCAGGCTGTCTCTTGCTCATTTTCTTGCTTTCCTTGAGAGCTTTCATTATGTCAGCAGCCTCTTGTTCAGCAGGAGTAAGAGTTTGAATACCCTTGAGCTTCTTAGACGAATCAGAAGACCTCTTCTTTGACATAATAAAGGAATCTCTAAAAGTAATACCAGACTGTCTTCTTTGTGTGGGCTCGGGTTCAGATTCAGACACAATTCTTGCATGAGTAGCATGAACTTCTCTTGCAACAGCTTCTTCTTCAGCTTCAGTTAAGCTGATAGATTTACCCAATTCCAAAGCTAAGTCTGGTTTAGGGACGATGTTGTCATGCAGGAGTGATCTCTAAGGCCTTCCGAAAAAGATCAGCACTCAGAGTAAACCATTTTTCATCAAGTTTGAAAGCTATAAACCCCAGTCTTTGCATCATGAGTCAGAGTATTCCAGAACAGCTGAATGTAGATAGAAGGGAATTTGCTGATGCAGTGAATGCCCTAACGAAGTTTGTGTTCTTGAAATATCAACTGAAATGTGGAAGATAGGATTCTTCTGCAACTTCTGTAGATCTTAGAGAAGGTTTCCCTTTCCAATCTGTAACTGTTCTGAGCAATGAAGGATCTGTTCATCTCATCTTGTAGGTTCAGGTGCAGGAATATTCTCTTCTGCCATCGTATCTGTTAAAGAATATCAACAAAGATAGACAAACATAGCATATAATCAAATGTTAGATAAAGATGTGTTCCGCCTTTGAATTTGACATGCCCTTGATTATTCAATAACACGAAGATATTCCACATTAGATCACTGGACATTGGGGTAAAGTCAAACGATTGGTCAACCTTGGTCGATGGTCTAGAGATTATCCTGATAGGCTCAATGACAAGTTTAACTAAGCCTGTATAGAGTCAACAGACCAATGGCCTTTGGAATAGGCCTAAGAGGTTTATTGGGCTTATGGCCAAGACATGGACAATTTAGCCTAAGACGCTGCCCAACAGATCACCAAACCGCCATGCAGTAGGTTATCAAATTCCCGCCATCAAGAATGATCAACCTCTATCATAACATTAAGCAAGATATAAGGGCATTTTAGATTATCATAATCTCCTAGCAGACAGATTTAACAACTTACAGACAGATTTAACACCTTACAGATTTAACATAAAAAACACCCTCCACTTTCACATTTGACCAATTTATACACATTCAAAGACTAAGATAACCATTTTAATCACATTTAATTCACTATTCCCCCTTCAAAATTGCATATTGCGATGCCATTTTTTAATCTAGTGAATAATAATACCAGGCTAATGTACGTTGGTACCTACTTAACTAACGAACAAGCATGGGAACATATATAGCTTTTAATGAGAATGGCACAAACAAGAAGATTTCTCTTTCTTATGAAGAAAAAGCGCACTGAAGCGTACACTCTTCTACTTTTCTTTGAAAACTGGTTTCGTACAGAAAATACGAAAGGCCATCGACTGAGCTTAACAAACATTAAGTGTTTCGAAAGAGCTCAAGACCTAAAAGATTCTCTTTTCGTTATTAAGGATAAAATGCACTAACAATGTACATTTTTCCTTTTTAATCTGAAGATGGGGTGCAATCAAACATTTCCTACACTTTCACATTTGACCATTTTATACACATTCAAAGACTAAGATAAACCATTTTAATCACATTTAATTCACTATTCACACTTTAAAAATTGCATATGCGATTGCCATTTTTGATCTAGTGAATTATAATACCAGCTAATGTACGTTGGTCCACTTAACTAACGAACAAGCATGGGAAAATATGAAGCTTGTTAATGAGAATGGTCAAAAACAAGAAGATTTCTCTTCTTTTGAAGATAAAGCGCACTGAAGTGTACACTCTCCTTTTTTTTGAAAAACTGGTTTCGTAGAGAAGAATACGAAAGCCATCAACTTAAGCTAACAAACATTGAGTGTTTCGAAAGTAGCTCATGACCGAAAAGATTTCTCTTTTCGTTGTCAAGGATAAATGCACTGACACGTACACTTTCCTTTTCTCTGAAGGCGTACACCTTTCTTTACTTTAAGGAACAGGGCTTGAAGAGATGCCAACAGACGCCATTTGACATTAAGGAACGAGGTTTGAACCATTTTGTTCAAACGTCATCAAGATGAAGAACGAGGCCTGAACTGTTTTGTCTAAACATCTTTTGATGAAGAACGAGGCTTGAACTGTTTTGTCCAAACGTCATTTGATGAAGAACGAGGCTTGAACTATTTTGTCCAAACGTCATTTGATGAAGAACGAGGCTTGAACTGTTTTGTCCAAACGTCATTTGATGAAGAACGAGGCTTGAACTGTTTTGTCCAAACGTCATCTGACAAAGAAGACCGAGGCTTGAACTGCTGTGTTCAAACATCATTTGAAGCATGTTCATCAGATTTGAATTCCTTGAACTCCTGACGTATGAGATATCAGTCTTTTTGGTAACCAAACTCCGAGTCTTTCCTTTAAAGGATTGACAGATGTACCTGCACTTGAGTTAGAAGTACCTGCACTAACATAAAGAGTTTGATTGCATTCATATGGGTTAGTGATATCATCATTTGAACCATTTGGAGGTTCACTGTCAACTTTGGTTGTGCTATCGATGAACACCTTTCCAGTAGGTATCCACCTAAGACTAACAGTCTTGAAAATTCTACCCGTTGGTTTCCACCTAAGACAAGATCTAGGAGTGTGTGGTTTCTCATGCACAGCGGAAGACTTATTGAGAGAAAACCTTTGTCCTATACCATTCTGCCTACCAGGTTTATGAGTGTGGTTCTTTGGTTCAACGGGATTGTTGTTTCTGATCTTGGGGGACTGAACTTTAGCACGAGAATTCACCTTATTCAGGATCTTTGTTATACAATCATCATGATTTGTATTAAAGATATATTTATGACAAATCGAACAAACAAATTGTTTGGAGTCCAAGAAGAAACTAGAATTCCTAGAGTGATCTACTAGAGGCTCACCATTTGACATTCCACCACTACACTTAGATACAGGAGAACTCCTATATATGTTTCTAGGTTTTGGTGTACAAGCATTAGGAGTGCAGTGTGCTCTAGTAGAGGCCATATCCTTATGACTAGGAATCCTGGTTTTGTCTTGTGTCATTTTCCTAGCATCCTCTAGAAAGTACGCATGAACCATATCATTAGAACCATACGATTCTTTATGACTATTCCTAGAGTAGTTAGGTGCATTCACCTGATGAGGTTTTGCAGCAGCAGATTCTCTAACTTTAGGCAAATAATGAGGAGTGACTGTTTTTGACAAATCATTTTTCTCATCAACTTGGGAGGCAAACCGTGGTCTTGAAATTCTAGGTCGTTCAGACGTAAACGCATTCGGTTGTCTAACAACTAAATGGTTTCTAGATGGTTGTAAAGGCGGTTTCCCCAAGATTGATGCTTTGGCAAACTTAGAATCTACGATATTTCCTTTTAACTTTCTAAGTTCATTTTTTAATGCCGCATTTGCAAAAACCTTTTCCTGAATCTGAGCTTTTAAATCAGCATTTTCGACAGACTTTTGATTAATTTGAGATATTAAAGAGTCACTGTTGTCTTTATTCTGAACGCGTGTCTTTTTAATTGTATCATAAAGTTCTTTGTAAGTCTGTTTCAAATGCTCTTTTTCTTTATGTAATTGCTCATTTGCTGCAAGTAATTTAGCCACACTATGTTCTAATTCGATGTTAATAGTTTCAATTACATCGATGTCATTTTTAACTTTGGCTTCATTACTTGCTTCCTTCACACTTTTAATTTGATTCTTCAAGTCGCAAATTAGTGTGGTTTTGGCCTGTAGCTGAGCTTTCAAATCATTTATCACAAAAAATTCACGAAATTCAGGATATTCCTTATTCTTACATGGTTTGTTACTATGAAAACTTTCTTCCTTTTGTTGTATTGAAATTTCAAGTGAAATACAATGTTTTTCAAGTTGTAAAAATCATTTTGAAAGTTCATTGTAAACTTCCATACAAACCATATCTTTCATTTTGAGAAGCTCAACATTAAGCAAAGCATCCTGGTCAATCTCTCCTCCCCTATGACACATATTTGTTGAAGTAGGAGTGGTATTGCTATCAATAGTTTCCAACAGATGTGTGTCATAATTGGGTTCAGATTGCTCAGTATGCTGTTGTTCATTAGCAAGGATATTATGTAGAGCAGTCAATTGTACCTCAGCAAATGGCTCTTCGTCATTTACTGGTCCGATATCTGCATCCACAGCTTGTGTGATATAATTCCCTGAACTGCTACTTATATCCTGCTTGTCGGGCTTTTTCCCACTGCTTTCTGTGACAACCAACCCAGCATCAACTGCTTCACGCATATCGGCCTTTTGCTCTTGCCTTTGCATCTGAGTTTCAATCTCTGATTTGCTGAATGCATTGTTGTTTTCAGGCTTTATCAAACTGCTTTTTGAAAGTTCATTGTCATCCATTGCTTGAACTGGATTGATCTGAATATCTTGAGACTGCATCTTGACACTTGACTTAATTTGATGCTCATGAAGTATTTCATCATGCAACTGACTTCCATTCTCCTTTAGTGCATTAAGTTCATTTTCTTTCATGCGTAATAACCATTATGAATTTTACAAACTTAAGAATGACCGCTTCAAGTGTATCTAGGTTCTCGAGTAACTCACGTCTGTACGCACTAGGTTCACAACGCTTGAAGTCTTCGAAGTCTTGTTGCCAACCTTGATTCAGAGGATCTGTTGCATTTACCCATTTGAGGCCAAGGAAATTCTTGCAACGGTGTTCTGAGTGCTTGAAGACAAGTCTTTGCATTAACCCCATGAAGATTTTCTCTTTCAAGGTGTAGCCTTAACTGATCCAGATTATGAAACATCTTCAATTTGAAAGTCTGATGCTCTTCACCAAAGAATGAGCGAAATGCTGGTTTAAATGCATCAACAGCATAAGGCGAATTAAGGAGATAGAGATCATGAAGATGTGTCTCGAGTTGTTCAAACCATGTCATGCAGATGGAGTGCCTTTGTTTTGCGAGCCGTTGCGTCAGTTGAAGCTCTCTCTCTCTTTTGAATTAGAATTAGAAGATTCCATTGAAATTTCGATTGTGCTGAAAATTAAAAATTATGGATCTTAAGTAGAAATTGTGTTTTGATGTTGTGGTTTTAAATGCAAATTAACGTTCACGGGATTTTACAAGTCTATGATTAAAACCGATAAAAGATTAACAGGATTTTACAAAATCAATAGAAAACCGTGAATGAATAATCGTTTGATGTTAAGGTAGGTTTGTTGTTTGAGTAATGCAGTTTAAGTCCTGTTTAGGTTGACGGTTTTTATTTGGCCCTAAAGTATTTGAATTTTGACCAAAAACACATATTTACCCTCTTACACCAAAATTTAATTTTGTTGTAAAAATTAGCTAAAAAAGCTATTGAAAAATTAATAATATTTTTTTCTTAATTTTTCCCGCCAAAAATAATTTGAATTTTTTAACAAAATTTTTACCCTATTACCAAAATTTAAATTTGGTGTAAAAATGAGCTAAAAAGGTTATAGGAAAATTTAAAATTTTCCGCCAAAAGTTTTTTTTTTTTTTTTTTAGCGCTGCCTAGGATGATTGCAAACAGCCGCCTGAAAAAAATTCAAACTGTCACCAAACCGCTGCCAAATAATAAACGCAACCGCTCTTATATTTTTGCTAACTCGCCGGCTTAATAAAATAATCAAACCGCTGCCTATAGTGACTAACTCGCTGCCTGTTCCTTTGAGCAACTCGCCATTTTAGCAACTCGCCGTTTTAAAATAATGCAAACCGTCGTGCATTTTCACTTTGGGCATTATAACGTTTCATTTTTGCCAATATAATAATCAACCCGCCGTGGCAACCTGTCAAATCGCCGCTATTAAGCAACTCGCCGCGAGTTTGTCAATTCGTCGGCAAATAAAAATATTCAATGAATTCAAATCGCCGTTGACAGGTAAACCGCGCCTGGACAATTTCTAAAAAAGGTGGATCTTGTCTCCTTTTTGTCAACTCGCCGGCAAGAAAATCAATAAAATAGTCAAACCGCCATGAAGAACTTCAAGAACGAATTAAGCAGAATTAACCAATTAAGCTTTCTAACCACGAATATAAGCTACAACCATACTATATTAAGTGTGTATAACAAGATTAAACACACATAAACTCGTATATCATTGAGGATCTTCAAAAACCAAACAACTCTCCACGAAGAACATAGAAGAAATTCGAAACCTTTAATCTTTGTAATCGAACTTGGAGCTTGTAGATCACATGTCATAGCAACAATATACTTCTTAGCATTTTATAGCATGAAAAAAAGTGCAGATTAACCAAACCAAATGAGCTCAACCTATGATTTTGAGTGGGTTTTTTTCTTCAAAAATAAGCCACGAATTTGAGCTTATTTAACCATATGAATCAATCACGAATCCACCCCATGGCTCTGATACCAATTGTAGGTTCCCGAATTCACACAAACATGTATAGATCTAAAGAGATCTAGAGAGAGAAAGTTAGAGAGAGAGAATAGTTGAGAGAGAAAAAGAAAACACACTTAAGAGTGTGTGTAAAATGACTAGATGCTTACCTCTTCCAAAGTTGGAAGAGGTATTTATAGTTCTTACAATACACCGGGTATTAGTACCCGGTTCAATACCGAAAGTCATACGTTTACCTATTAAACTACGAGCTATAATGAACAGTAAAATACATGGGGTGACCGAGTCTTTTTCTAATATCTAACATTGTACATCAACCTCATTACTTCCAATCTTGTTTAGTTGTTAGATCAGGTTGTATTTTAGTCTTGAAAATACACGAGTGATCGGGTTAGTATTTTAGTCTTGAAAATACATTTGTGAGAGAGATTGGTTCTAGCTAGATTGGAACTTGACATTTAACTTAGTGTTAGAAATTGGTGTAAGCAACGTTGTATGTCAAATCATCAAGGATAATCAATTTAATCCGTAAATAAATTTGTTGTGTATATGAACTGTATTGGTTAATTAGTAAGCAGAATCATGAATCAAGAACAAATTCGTCAAGTTACTGCTCGTGATGAAAAGTGGGTTCCCACTAAATACAGATTCAAGATCAGTTGCACCAATGTAAGACTGGAGACTACTGTGCCACAAAAGGAATAGACCTTTCAAGTTATGATTGATGTCATCAAGAACTCTACCTGCTACAAGGCTTTTACTATCTCTGTTGAAGTCCCTGAAATTTTATGCAGCAGTTCTAGTACACTGTTAAAAAGGTAAAAGACATATAAGTTTTGAGTTTCTTCTAGCTAACAAGAAGTGCTTGGTCGATGTTAAAGTGTTTCATAAGATTCTTGACATCTGTCCAAGAGTTCAGGGAGTAGACTTTGCTGAAGTTCCAGATGATGAGTCTACTCTTACCTTCCTCATTGATCTTGGTTACAAAGGTCCTCTGTACAAGTATCCTAGCATGTATGTGGACCACATGCATCAACCGTGGAAAACTCCGGCTGCTATCATCAACAAGTGTCTCTTTGACAAAGTTGCAAGCAATGACAGGCTAAGGAAATCCAAAATTAACATCCTATGAGGAATGTTCTACAGGGAAACTATTGACTACCCTGAATTGATTTGGGAAGACTTTACATTCTAGATCGACAACAGGCAGCTCAAGAAAGGCAGATGTGAAAACATGCGTTACCCTAGGTTTACCAAAATCATCATTAATCACTTCCTCTCCAAACACCAATCCCTTAACAAGCTATAATACTTATACACCCATACAATTAAAGATGATGGTATTATAAGCAGATTGAAATTTGTCAGAATTGGTAAAGACTTTCAGGAATATGGACTTCCCATTCCTGAGACTATGCTGGCTAAAGGGATTAAGCAATCAGAGTCTTATCAGATGTTCATTAAATATTCCACTGGTCAAATTCCTCCTAAAAAGAGCAGAGGCAAAGGGTAACAAGAAAAAGAAGACTGCGGATATTCCGAGGCAGAGCTGATGTTCTTGAAGAACTGACTCTGAACATGCTAGAAACAACTAGCATAGAAAAGAGTGACTAAGAAGAAAGTCACAATTTCCTGGCAGATGATAACATCATTCTTGATCCCACCAGACTTTGCTTTGGAGTTAGGAAATCTATAGCTTAACTGAAGCTTGGCAGAAGAGGAATCAGCAAGGCAAGTCCATACTACACATACAAAGATTGTAAAACTGATCTGTCCCAAGGCCCGCTAGAAAGAAGACCATCGGTATTGTGAGATGTTGGTTTTTATACACGTTATCAACAAATAACCCTCAAATTATATATAAACATATACGTAAGCAAAAGTATCATACAATATTTTCTAGGAAAGAATAATAAGTAATCAACACGGGTATCGTTCTCCTTGGTGAGAGATGAATGGAAATTCACGATTATTTCAGGAATCGAGCTTGAATGTCATAAAAGATTTGGATTTTGGATTCTAATTCTAATAACGCAAATGGAAAAATAAAAGGCAAGCTAAACCGAGAATTAAAGACACAATTAAACTAACCTAACCGACAATTTAAAACACTTAACGGAATAATTAACGACTAAAAAAAAAAACGGACAAACTAAATATTCTCAAATTAAACTCTAGAAAATTAAAATGCAAATTTCTATGTTAAAATGACTAAAAATAATTTTTAGAAAAAGAAATTATATTGTTTTGATCTTTATTATATTTTTATAAATTAAAAACAGATTTAATCTAAATAAAATATTAAAAATTGTAAACTAATTATTAAAAATCTAGAAAATTTATGAAAAATACTTTGACTTATTTAAAATCTATAAAAAATAAAAACTGGAAATTTGGCTGAAAGAATGAGCAGATAAAAAGCAAATGAGCACGAATTAACAAAATGAAAATTAAGGTTAAATATTATTGTGCAAAGAGTTAATGAAAAAGTCCCAAGGGCGCATTAGTTAAGGCATTGGTGTTGCGAAGGAGAGGTCACAGGTTCAACCCCTATGACCTTTCTTTTTGGAAAACATTTTTTTTAATTTTCTTTTTGAAAAAGCTAAGGATAAGCTTAATTAAGCAACTTTAATGAAGGGACTTTATACTAAAACTTATTAATAAGCTAAGAGAAGCACGAATTAAACTGACATTTTGCTAAGAAAACTAGTTAAGACTTGGAACAATTAAGCAAAGACTAAGTGGGCTTTTTATGATTCAATGAGCAATAAGAAAACTTAATAAGCTTAAACAGACCTAACCCTAGGCTTAATAAACTCATTAAACAAGAAATAAGCTAAGGTTTTAAACTGAAAAACTTCAAAAAGCTATAATAACAGACTGAACAAAAGAGGGCTAATCAGCCTTAAGCCCCACTTTTGCAGCTTATTTCCCTAGCTTATAAGCTTATATAACAAACTTTAAAACTCAACAAGACTTATTTTAAACTAATTAAAACTATCATTTAGACTGAAATAAAGCTAATCAATTCTAGTTTGATAACCAAAACAAGCTTTAGCAGTAGTAACTAATGTTACTACTGCTTATCCCAAACACCCCTTTAAAACTAGATTTTCTATTTTAAAGCTGAAACAGAACTAAATAAGCCTAAAATTATGAAAACAGATTGAGATCTAAGTATATTAAAGACATTTAAGCAAAAAATAAACAGAAATAAGCAATATATCAAGCTGAGACTAAATAAGCAGATTAGGACATTTAAAGGTAGAACAAACGAAAACTAAATATAAGCTATCTTAAAATTATCAATTCAACATATTAAGCTATTTTTAGACTAATTAAGCACAAATAAGCATTAAATAATCTAGCAAAAGCAAACATAGCATAGAACAATCAGAAATAAACAAAAAAAACATACATTAAGCTTAAAAAGAGAAAAGGAAAAGTACCTTGTCCTTTGCAATAAACAATGACATAAAATGCTCAAAAGAGCTTAATCTACAAGCTCCAGCTTGATGAAAAGAAGCTGTAAAGGTCCATAAGACCCAACTATTTCTGCTATCAATCCATAAAATAGCATAATGTAATTTGAGGAAGATTTAGGTGAAATACTGAATTCAATAACTTTAGAAGGCTTAACTGAATGAGAGCTAGCTTATGAAGTAACAAAGAGCTTATAGAGCTTATTAGCTTGATTTTGAATACATTTAAACCATAACTGCTCAAAAGTAAACAGAATTTAAGGCACAATATAAATGAAATTTGAATTTTATTAAAACTGAAAGTGATTACAAGCTTTTGAAAAGTAAGTTACATCAAATGAAAGACAATAAGCTAAAAAATTACATAATAAGCTATTAAATCTACACTACTCCTACTCCTACGCTAGATGCCTCTACTGTGTGAATGAACCATCTATTTATAGCAACGAGAAGATGATTCTAGAGCTTGAGAGCAGCGTCCTTAATCCTTCATCTCAACCCTTGATTCCAAATCCGTTTCTTTGATAGCCTTTAGGATTGCCAGTGTGGACTCCTAAGTGTCAGACGTGTCAGGATTGTTCTTCTAGAAGGATTGGGGTGAAATGCATTAACCCTGTTAATTGCTTTTGTGTAAAAACGAGGGAGGGAAAGAAGAACGACAAACAATAATTTTGACTACGTGTTTAACCCGTGTTTTATAAGGTTTTGGTGACCCGGGTTATGGTGGTTTGGGCCTTGGTTTGGGCCTGGGTATTAAGAGGTGATTTTGGATTGGATTAATGAATTATTTGATTTAGGCTTAAGGTTTATAGAAATACAATGTTAATGGGCTGACCCGGCCCATTAAAATGGGTACGGGTTGGCCCATTAAGGATGTATGCGCCTTCGGCTTCGTTTTCTTGCACTCTTCTAATTTCGTGCTTGGGTTTTGTCCATTTTGCTTCATTTTTGTCCATTTTTGACATATCCGTTACCTGCATAATGCATTTGACAAAACACACATATACAATGTATTTTACATGTATTTTTGGTCTTTTAAGCTCATTTTATTAAGGAAAAATGATATGTGTTTAATCACATATCAAAAATCCTCTATACTAAGCTATTGTCGTGTCATCACGCAATGTCATAAACATACTTAGAAAACCAAAAATTTCAACCCCCTTAGACTAATTACCTCGAAAGTAGCTAAGTGTTCATCTAAGGGGATTAAGAAATCACTAGTTTTAAAAAGCCCCCCATTTTACCATTTTTTATGCATTTATTATATGATAACTTTACGGAACAAGGCATACATCTAAAAGATATATTCAACGTCCTTGATTTTTTCACCCGTCACAATCCAAGCTTAAAAACAAAATCATTGTTAAAGACAAGTTAAGATGCTAACACTACTCATAAATGCTAATTGTGTATGCATAGCTACTTTCCGCTCCCTTATTTCCTAAATCCTCTAAAGATTTATTATTATTATTTGTGACAAATAAATAATGTCTTATTCACATAAAGTAAAACCGTTTAGACAATTATTTGATATCCTTTCCAAAGAGACGATATGGTGAGAATATAAGGTCCCATTAAGGTTCTAATTCTGCAAGATTTAGGGGTTAGCCTTTTTATTCATCCCGAACCACTCATCTACGAGTCCAAAGCGAAGGCTTTATTTAGATAACCCCGAAGATCGAAATTGGCTTTAGTATTATTAATATTATTTTATTGCAACATTATTAAACCTCGGTCCTTTAAATAACTGACACATCGGGCGTCCTATTTGACAAGAGCCAGTAGTCTTATTTCGACCTCGGTGATTTCCTCGACCTTTTTAAAGGCTGCAATATCGGTAGCGAACCAACCATATGCAGCAAACTTTTATCAGTCTCAGATTATTATTACTGTGTGCCTTATTTAGAAAACTGCCACATCAATAATGAACTGACCAGAGACGGTAAACCTTTTTCAGCCCACAGTTCTTATTATTACCTCCACCCTTTAAACAACTGTCTCATCGGTATGTGAGCCGACCATGGTCCAGAAGTCTTATTTCGGCTTCGGCTTCAGTTTATTACATTATTATTATTATAGCCAAATTTCAAATCCTGTGGTCTTTTAACTACCTAGACAATGGTAGCGAGCCGTCAGGAATCGGTAGCCTATTTCCCTACAACACTGACAAAACCTCGATTGTACCTTAATTTCACCAGAAGGAATCTCTACGAATGGATTTAAACTAAGAATCGCAAAAACCTAAAGTAACTTTATTTATTTAACAATTATATAACATTTATTAAGCTAGTGGGAGCAAAATGCCACAATTAACTTATATGAGCTCTAAAGAGATCTAACTACTCTATGTTTAGCATCTAACTTATATAAAACTCTATCATTTCTCGTTCTTCGCAAATTTAAAATCTTTACTATAAAGATCCGCGAATGCTTAGCCTAATAAAAAAAGCTTTGCATATTTAAAGTCTATGATGGAAACTTGCAAACTCTTGGCTTTTTCTAGCTAGAATTCGCGTTTTAAAGCTTCTTGTATAAAAGACTAGCAAAAGCTTAAATTTATATAAGTTAAGGGGCAACCTAGAGCGCAACATGCTCGATCAAGTCAAAATTTATGCTCAAAGGGACAAAACTATGTGTCAAAACACTTATTTTATTTTTGAAAAAATTTAATTTTGGCCTAAAATCGCATATTTTTTATATATTTTGATGGAAAACGGGATTACGTAAAGACAAAGCAAATGCAAGTAATCAAATCAGTAGATACCCTTCATACTAGAACTAATTTCAATGCACAATCCTAATATAACAGGGTCCCTACGTAAATCTAAAGTCGTTTATTAATTATGCTAATAGATAAACGTTAATCAATAAGATCTAAGATATTGGATTCCTAAATATAAGGAAGATCGAGTGAACGATGGACAAAACCACGAGCACGAGAGTCTTCATAATCCGGGCAATCCTGGACATAAAACACAAAACACGAAACACGAGAAAGGAAGAGGCGAGCCTCCTCACATCACACTTATTAATAAATATTAAACTAAATATACTACTACTAGGGATAAGCATGGGTTGCCACCCACGAAGCACTTGTTTTTGTGCGAGTCTCTAGCTTGACTCTCCCCATATCATCATGATATTAGGGACGAAACATGTGGAAGAGAAAAATTCCATCGGATATTTATATGCCACCGGTTCTAGAGAAGAAAAATGAAAAGCGGAGATGTCGGGGTCAAAATTGATATCCTCACTCCCGGAGGAGAGAGGAAGAGAAGAATCTACCGAATAGATGAAATAAGGAAGAAAAATTCGGATAACATATGTAAGGGAAAGATAATGGCGATCCTCATAGGGTAATCTCACATATGTTGGAGAAAAAAAGTGTTCTTATGAATGTCGGGGTCAAAAACTTTGACCTACCTTCAAATCTTCTTAATTTTCAAGTTCATCTTTTGAAAAATTCTGGTTATATCTAAAATACATCAGGAGGGAAATAGAGAATAAGTGTAGATTTTAAGCAAACTTTCAAGGATAGATTATGTCTCCCTCTGAATTGTGATAACCGTTCTCAATATCCGTAGAAATATTTATATCTAGAAAAGCATCGATTTCATCAATTTCGCCTCCTGGGTCGAAACATTCATCCTCATTAAAATTAAAGAAAGGAGTATAAGCAAGCCACGGCTCATCAAGGTTAGAAACATAAGAGTCCTTAATCTTGATGTCCTCTAATACCTCATCAAAAAGAGGATTTACGTCACTAGAGATGTATTCGTTATCGAATTCGAAAAGATGTTCGGATATATTTTAACACTATCATCCGGAATGTCCTCATCGGATAGTGACTCGTCATCACTAGAGGTTAAATCACATTCACTATTACTCCCGGAAGTATCCTCAGACTCACTTGGGATTGGAACAAGGTCCTCAACACTAGACATTATGAATTCGTCCGATTCCTTTTCAGGAATAGTGCTAAGATGCTCATCCCCTATGATGAGAGAGTTCTCGAGCTAAGCCTCTCAAAGCGTAAAACGGTTGTAATTGCCATAACGATGTACTTGCGATCAATTTCATTCAAGAGGAATAGTACTCCCTCGAAATCATATTCATCATTGTCATATAGAAAAAAGAGGGGGGATTTGAAACGTTGTGAAAGGATAACTACTAAGAATAGCCGCACCTGCTCTAGATACTGAACTCTTGCTTTTTATTAATCTCAATACACATTCCATTGATTTACCTTTAAGCACATCAATCATACTTTCACATTCCAATTCTAAAACGAAAAGTCTATTTTCTGCATTAACGATCATCTTTAATCTGTTAAGTCATTTATTATACTTAACATTTCATCTCAATAATGCATTACTTAGATCCTCCTAACTTAGGATACTTATTTCTTTTGAAGAGGTGATTGGATGCAGATGCTGAGCCGCCTGCTTTTGTTGAAGTAACTTTTCACAAAATGATTGCATCATTTGAAGAAGCTCATACATCTTTTGTTGATTAAGGTTCTCTTGAATACTCAGAGGCTGATGATTGATGGAATACTGCGAGGGTTGGTCAAAACCAGAATAGTTAGGCTCAAAATAGTTGTGATTCATCGGTTGACATTAAAAGATTTCATGAGGACCCCCACAGTTTTCACAGCAAAGATATTGTTATGGAAAACTCGATGAATTTTGTGGATAATAATTATCACTAAAGTTTTAATTGTAGCTCGGTTCCTGCTCATAGGCAAGCGGGAATCGTGGTGGAAAATCATAACCATAATGAGAATCATTCCCACACGAGTATGTCTCGTACTGGGGCTGTGGAGGGTGGGTGAAAACATTTGGAAGATTATTGAAAGAATTCGGATTTGAGTCATAAACGAATGAATTTCCAGCTTCAAATTTGCAAAATTAACAAAATCCTTCACTAAGATACATCACGACCTCTCCCATGTACACCATTGACAACATACAAAACCATCTTCTAGTCAAACGGATCTCTACAATGAAAACAATGAATGGTTGGATCGAAGAAGTTTTTGGGTTGTGAAGGGGGTAGAAAAATACAGATTTTTAATTATAAAATCTTGATTAGAGTCATAGACGTGGCTCATCTCCTTAAACTCACATTGACAATGCCGACAACAATTTCCATCGATAAACGACCTCACACACATGAGCACCTGAAACAACCAAGACTGGTTGAAGAATTATCGATAGGAAGGTAACGAGAATAAGAATTAAAACGATTAAGAGGAAGAGAAGAAATTTATAGATTTTTTAAAATAATACATAAGGAATGAAAAGAAAGACAAATATTTTTGTAACACGAATAGTCAAAAGTCACGGTAAGCTCTCTATAAAAACGTACAAAGAAGCGAGGAGCGAGTAAGCTCGAAGCGTTTTTAAAACTTCTCCTTCAGATCGAAGTTCGTAGATCACCCTCCTATACATCTCTTATAGTTTTGTTTTACTAAAGTGAGCCGATTTAACAATTGACAACACGGTTATTTTCAATATTAAAATAAAAGAAAATAAAAATAGAAGTATAAAATATTTTTGTATTTTTATATAAAATAAAACGGAAACTTTCACGGGGTTATTTTCAAGGCTCGAACACGAACAATCCCGTAAAAATCGCTACAGCAAAACAAACCTCTCGCCCGAACCAACGGCGCCATTTTCTCCATGTTTCATTGTTTTTATACACGTTTATCAAACAAAAAAAACCCACATATATATATATATATATATATATTTATATATATATATATTATAATCATATATATATAATATATATATATATATATATATATATATATATATATATATAATAAATATAAATTAAATACATATCCTAAGCTAAGTAATCATACACATTCTTCGTAAAAAGATTATAAGTATACAACACGGTATCGTTCTCCTCGGTGAGAGGTGAATGGAAATTCACGATTATGTCAGGAATCGAGCTTGAATGTCATAAAAAGATTTGGAATTTAGATTCTAATTCTAATAACGCAAATGGAAAGCAAATAAAGGCAAGCTAAACGAGAATTAAAGAAACAATTAAAACCTAACGACAATTAAACACTTAACGATTAATTAACGACTAACGGACAAACTAAATATTATCAAATTAAACTCTAGAAAATTAAAATGCAAATTTCTAAGTTAAAATGACTAAAAATAATTTTTAGAAAAAGAAATTATATTTTTTTGATCTTTATTATATTTTCTATGAATTAAAAACACATTTAATCTAAATAAAATATTAAAAATAGTAAACTAATTATTAAAAATTTGGAAAATTTATGAAAAATACTTTGACTTATTTAAAATCTATGAAAAATAAAACTGGAAATTTGGCTGAAAGAATAAGCAGATAAAAAGCAAATAAGCACGAATTAACAAACTGAAAATTAAGGTTAAATATTAAATGATGCAAAGAGTTAACGAAAAAAACCCTAAGGGCGCATTAGTTAAGGCATTGGTGTTGTTGAAGAGAGGTCACAACAAACAAGGGTCGACCCCTGAGACCTTTTCTTTTTTGGAAAACAATTTTTTAAATTTTCATTTTGAAAAAGCCAAGGATACAGCTAATTAAAGTAACTTAATGAAGGGACTTTATACTAAAACTTATTAATAAGCTAAGAGAAGCACGAATTAAACTGAAGGTTTGCTAAGAAAACTAGTTAAAACTTGGAACAATAAGTAAAGACTGAGTGGGCTTTTTATGATTCAATGAGCAATAAGAAAACTTAATAAGCTTAAACAGACCTAACCCTAGGCTTAATAAACTCATTAAACAAGAAATAAGCTAAGGTTTTAAACTGAAAAACTTCAAAAAGCTATTAAGACAATTTGAACAAAAGAGGCTAATCAGCCTTAAGCCCCACTTTTGCAGCTTATTTCCCTAGCTAATAAGCTTATATAAAAAGATAAAAGCTGAAAACAGATGAAGAGTGGGACTTAATAAACACAAATAAACAAGAAACAAGCAAAGTAATCCTAAGAATAAGCTAGAAACAAGATCTGAACTAGGCAGTTTATGCTGTTTTTGGTATTTCAATCTGTCTTCTTGCAGCTAAGATTATAAACTCTAAAATACTTTTGACAAACTAGAAGCTTAAAATAGATTGAAACCTAACTAGAATAAACTGAAAACAACCAGAGTTAATCAAAATTAAGCTAGATTCTAACCTTTATTGATTCTGCAATTTCAAACCTTTCAAATACTCGAACTACTTGACTGTTTTTATCTAAAATGCTAAAAAGGCCATTCCAAAGACTTATGACTTAAGACATATGCATATTGATGCATATTAAACTCAACTTAAACACAAAAACCAAACCTCGGATAACTTCTTAAGAGAATCAACAAATAAGCAGTTTGAAAAACTTTTAGGACAACAAAATTGAATTTTTGATGATAACAAACTTTAAAACTCAACAAGACTTATTTTAAACTAATTAAAACTATCATTTAGACTGAAATAAAGCTAATCAATTCTAGTTTGATAACCAAAACAAGCTTTAGCAGTAGTAACTAATGTTACTACTGCTTATCCCAAACACCCCTTTAAAACTAAATTTTCTATTTTAAAGCTGAAATAGAACTAAATAAGCCTAAAATTATGAAAATAGATTGAGATCTAAGTATATTAAGGACATTTAAGCAAAAACTAAAGAGAAAAAATCACATAAACCTAAATAAAAAAGCTGAGTGAAAGGAAACTAAATAAGCGCATATTAGGACATTTAAATGTAGAACACAGAAAACTAAATATAAGCTATCTTAAAACTATCAATTCAACATATTAAGCTATTTTTAGACTAATTAAGCATAAATAAGCATTAATAAGCAAGCAATAAGCAGACAATAAGCACAGAACAAGCAGAAATAAGAAAAAATAAACATTAAGCTTAAAAAGAGAAAAGGAAAAGTACCTTGTCCTTTGCACTAAACAAGGACATAAAATGCTTAAAAGAGCTTAATCTACAAGCTCTAGCTTGTTGAAAACAAGCTGATAAGGTCCATAAGCCCATCCATTTATGGCTTATCATCCATAATAAAGCTTAAGGTAATTTTGAGGAAGATTTAAGGTGAAATACTAATTCAGTTAAGATTTAGAAGGCTTAACTGAATGAGAGCTAGCTTATGAAGTAACAAAGAGCTTATAGAGCTTATTAGCTTGATTTTGAATACATTTAAACCATAACTGATCAAAAGTAAACAGAATTTAAGGCACAATATAAATGAAATTTAAATTTTATTAAAACTAAAAGTGATTACAAGCTTTTGAAAAGTAAGTTACATTAAATGAAAGATAATAAGCTAAAAAATTACATAATAAGCTATTAAATCTACACTACTCCTACTCCTATCTAGATGCCTCTACTGTGTGAATGAACCATCTATTTATAGCAACGAGAAGATGATTCTAGATCTTGGAGGAGCGTCCTTAATCCTTCATCTCAACCCTTGATTCTAAATCTGTTTCTTTGAACCCTTAGATCCATTCCATGCATTATTAGCCAATGATAGCCTTTAGGATTGCCAGCGTGGACTCCTAAGTGTCAAACGTGTCAGGATTGTTCTTCTAGAAGGATTAGGGTGAAATGAATTAACCCTGTTAATTGCTCTTGTGTGAAAATGACGGAGGGAAAGAAGAACGATAAACAATAATTTTAACTAGGTGTTTGACCCGTGTTTTATAAGGTTTTGGTGACCCGAGTTATGGTGGTTTGGGCCTTGGTTTGGGCCTGGGTATTAAGACGTGATTTTGGATTGGATTAATGAATTATTTGATTTAAGCTTAAGGTTTATAGAAATACAATGTTAATGGGCTGACCCGGCCTATTAAAATGGGTACGGGTTGGCCCATTAATGATGTAAGCGCCTTTCAGGCTTTGTTTTCTTGCAACTCTTCTAAATCGACTCGTTTTTGTCAGTTTGCTCTTTTTTGTCCATTTTTGACATATCCATTACCTGCATAGTGCATTTGATAAAACACACATATACAATGTATTTTACATGTATTTTTGGTCTTTTAAGCTCATTTTATTAAGGAAAAATGATATGTGTTTAAACACATATCATATTGCTTTCAGAGATACTTCTAGTGTGACAAAGAAGTTGTCTCCTAATCCGTCTTAGAAGCTCAAGGGTGTTCAAAAGTTAACTCCTAAAGAACAACTTGTTGTTGACATAATGCAAGCACTCAAAGAAAGTAAGAAAATCAGCAGAAGACAACCAGGTACTGGTGATGCAAGCACTCAAAGAAAGTAAGAAAATCAGCAAAAGATAACCAGGTACTGGTGGCTCAAGTGAAGGAACTGGTAGGATACCAGGGGTTCCTGATGAGTCCGCAGTCATCCCTGCTACCTCAAGTGAAGGAACTGGTACTAAACCAGGGGTTCTCGATGAGGAAAAGGTTTCTTCTTAATCCAAAGTTATACTTGAGTGAGGATCTGAACAAGAGAGTGAATACTCTAAAGAAGGCGATGATGATGAAAAGATTGAATGGGTGGACACTGATGAAGAGGTTGAGAAGAATGATGACGATGATGACAAAAGCATCGATCTTAAAAGACAGAAGAATAAAAACGTAACGATGAATTTTGGGTGCATGGTGAAGAACAATGTACACAGGACGATGAAGAGAAACTGATGATGAGTTTGTACATGGTGATGAACAAGTAAATGACGATGAGGATGAAGAGATGACTAATGCTAAAGTTGAAGAATCTAGGAACGGTGATGCAAAAATTACGGATGCGGCCAAGGCAGATGCTGAAAAGACTAAAGAAGTAAAGGATGATACCAAGAAAGCTGAATTTCCTCCATAAAACTCTAGCTTATCGGTATCTTTAGGCTTTGGTGATCAAATTCTTAAACTCTCCTCTGATACTTCTTTAATTGGTACTGTTAAGGATAATACAGATGCTAAGATTAACTCTTTATTGGACGTTAAAATTTAACAAGAGATACCACAAATCCAGTCTTCATCAACTCTTACTGTACCTGTTTCGGTGATATTTGAGCATTCAATCCTCACACCTATACCCGAAACTCCTTCGGAAGCTCCTGTAACAACTCTTCTACCCCATCCACATGTCTCTTCCATACCACCTGTACTACTCTAAACTACACCACTAATCACCACTGGAACTCCATCTGGTAAAACGATTCTAGATCCACTCCATGCTATTATTCAAAGAGTATCTGTCATGGAGAGAGATGTTTAAGAGCTCAAAGAAGTTGATCGGACTACAACAATACTTGCTTCATTAAGAGTTAAAATACCTTCAGCTGTTAATGCATATCTTGGAACCAGTATGGGAGATGCACTTTAAAAGGTGCTTCTGAGACGCACTGAAGAACTTATACATAAATATCCTCCGCAAGCTAGCTATAAGGAGATGATTGAAGAGTTTGTGCAAGCAAATCTTATTAATGAGGTCAAGAATCAACTGCCTTAGTTTCTACCAAAGACAGTATCTAACTTTGCTACTCCAGTAATTCAGAACATTGTAAAGAATGAACTTGAAAAGACTCCACTCCTGGTAGCTCAATCTTCTTCTCAAGCTCAATCTTCTCTTAAAGCAGTAGAGTCCTTGTCTGAATATGAATTGAAGACAATTCTCTTTGAAAAGATAGACAAAAGCTGCTCATATCTAACTCATGAGAAGCACCGAGCCTTATTTGATGCTTATTTGATGCTTTGTTGAACTCAATGAGTCTTGATGATGCTATTGCCCATGGTCAAGTAGATCCAAAAAAAGTTTTGAAGAAAAGAGATCGGGATGATGAAGACCCTTCAGCTGGACCAAACCAGGGTAAGAAGACCAAGAAAAGTAGAACCAAAAAGTCCGAGCCATCAAAGAAATTGTCTACCTCCAAAGATTAATCTAAAGGTAAACCTCCTGCCAAAACTTCTAAATCTGGCAAATCTGTGACTGTAGAAGAACTAGTTGAAGAACCAGTTTTTGAGATGGCTTTTGATGATATTGAACAAACTATTAATGAAGTGGTGTTTACCTATTAAACTACGAGCTATATTGAACAGTAAAATACATGGGGTGACCGAGTCTTTTTCTAATATCTAACAATGACCAAAAAAGTTACTATGCCGAGGTTAAAAGCATACGATCTAGCAAAATCAACTACGATGAGTCCAACACTAAACCTAACGATCGACCGACCAATCTTAAAGACAAATTAGAACAATGCCTTAAGGAAGCCGAAAAGAGACGAGAAATTCAAAATGAGTGGATGAAGAAGATCATGATTAACACAGATCTAAGTTCGAAAGATCATGATTCATCTATAAAAAGATTAGAGAAAAAATTTAATCACCTCGCTTAATTGATCTCCACACAAAACCCTAAACACACTAGGGAACCTAAAACTGAGACGTTTGGTGAAAAAGTTAACAAGCGTATCTTTGAGGAGAATAAGGAACCAACTTCAACACATAAACCCAAACAGCAATTACAAAAAGTGGTTTCTCATGAAATTAAGGAATTATCGGCCCATTGCTCCCCTACTCTTCAAAATAAACTTCCTCCTAAAGAAACTGATCCTGGAAGTTTTATCCTCCCTTGTATGATCGGAAACCACCCCCTGAGCAATGCCTTGGCTGATCTCGGAGCAAGTATAAGCATTATGCCCTACTCCTTATTCAAGAGATTAGAACTTGGGAGTTTAAAACCCATTAAAATGGCCATCGAAATGGCTGATAGATCCATACAATCTCCAAGAGGGGTAAAGGAGAATGTACTAGTTAAAATTAGTAATCTTGTGTTTCTCGTTGATTTCATCATTCTCGACATCACAGAAGATGAAAGCGTCCCAATTATTTTAGGCAGGCCCATGTTGGCAACTCTCATGCAAAGATCGATGTTTACGGTAAAAAGATCTCTCTAGGAGTTGGTAATAACCAAGTAGTTTTTACTATCGATAACAAAGAATCTCCAACATCTATTTCTCCAGTCTTCGTTATAAACGAATTTAATAATACACAAGAATTTGGTAGTGCAGGAGACTTTGATGACCACCTATCACCTGAACGCGCAAGCCAAGACATAATTTCACTTTCACCATCAGAATCAACAGAAATTAAGGAAAATTTTGGTACAACACTCTATGATACTGATAAAAGGATGAGCATGGGATTAGATGAATTTGTTGATATAGACGACATGCGGGATGATTTAGATCCAGGGATTCTAACCAATGAAAAAGCTAAAACCGAATTCTTAAAGAGTGGTGGTAGAGTCTATTTATGCAACCCTAATAACTTACAACTATCTTGCAAAATAGGGTTTGTTAGTTTTAACCCCTATTTCGAACCACAAACCCCTTTCAACATAATGTCCAGGAAAGCCTATAACACCATCATGAGTCATGAACTAATGTATTCAGGAAATAACCTGGTGGGACTCGCTAAGAATTTACATGTATTCATAGGAACTCACCAAGATTTAGTTGATTTCATCATTCTTGAAAACATTAGTGAATTTTTAGAAAAAGGATTAACCGAAGTTTTATTTGGACAACCCTTCAAGGAACAAATAGGACTAGTTGAAGACCAAGGTAAAGGAACACTTTGGTTTAAAATCGGAAATGATAAGATATTATTCCATATGCCACGAGCTGAAAAAGCCTTTAGGAAACTAACGGTTAAACAACATAACTCAATAGGACCGCTGTTAAAAGTCAGTGACGAGGACAAGAAAAAAGGAATCCATAAGCCTGAAAGAAAGATTAAAGGATTCTATAGAGGTTGCCTTAGTTTGGGGGATGAATACAAATTTGATCAAGAAGTTATGGATTGGATTCAGGGATGTATTGATAACGAAAAAACGTAAAATGAGCATGAGTCTAACTTAAAGACTCGTTAATAAACAAAAGTGCTTGTCGGGAGACAACCCGTCCTTTATTTAAATTTCCTTTTACATTAGTCGGTTTGCATGTTTTTACTTTGTTTTGCAGAATCCAGAAGCTAGGAGGCAATTATCGAGACCGCCTCGGCTCTTTAATCATTTGGTATCTTGCTAAATCCGCAGTAGTTACGGCGTAACATATACAGTTACGCCGTAACTACTATAAGTTACGTCGTAATCCATTTTATGGTTACGTCGTAACAACTTAAGAACTTAAATTTTTTTACCACTTGATTACGACGTAACCACCGAGGTTACGCCGTAACCTCCTTCTGATTTCATAAAAATTTAAGTTTTAAACATGTCTAAACCTTGTATACGTAAATGGACTTTGTGGGTATGTTCTCTGGAAGCCCTCACGAGACTAAACTCGTCCACTTGGGCCACCAAGTGGTTTAAAAGGCTTGTTGCATATGCTAAATGCAACCGTGATTCCTACGAAAGTGAGTTAGGATTGTATTCTCTGTACATTTTTCTAGAACGATTTTATGCTTTGGTTTGTTTTTGTGATCACAGGGGATTAAGAGCTTGCGAGAAGACGGAGATAATCTAAAGATTTCCGCCAAATTTCAAAATCTCAAAGCAATGCTCAGGGAGTTTCTTGTCTTAATTCTACTCTTTTCTTATTATTTTCATTTCCTTAATGTACAATAGGGACATTGTACAAATCAAGTGGGGGGATGGGAGTAGAATTAATACTTGACGTATGTTTTGCCTTTGATTTTCTAGTTTTTCTTAAAAATTATGCCAAATTTAAATTTTTGACAAATTTTTCTTAAATAACTAGAATTAATCTTTGCCGAATGCACATTAACCTTTATTATTACTTGGTGAGATTTAAGCCTAATATTCCGTTTCCATCATATTATTCAAAAATCCACCAAAATATTGAGTGTGCCGGTAGTATTGTAGACTTTAGAACTTGGCCTGTACATCATTTCGAGACCAATAGTTCGAGAAGGCAATAGTTAGGAAATCACCCAAATAACCTATATGTGTGCGTCTATCGACTTGTTACACTGACTTGTCGACCTCTCATGATAAAACCGTACAAGATACCCCTAGATCACCCATGTTAAACCTATCCATGTTTTCACCCAATGTTATATGTTTTGTTACACCATTTCACCTTAGCCTACCATGTAGTCTTTGTTTTTCTCTGAGTTGAAATTTTTGGTTACTTAAGTCCATGGTTCAGGGGAATAGGAACGAAGATTATATGCTTTCGTGGAAGACCAATAAGTTTTGATCTATCAAGACCCCCTCGTATCACCACTTTTGATGTTGTTTATCTTAAGTGGGGGGATGTATGATATTAAAAGTTGCAGGGGCAATAACTAAAGATATAAACCCTTGTAACATTTGCATATTGACAGTGAAGAAAAGATGGTGCAACAAATGGCCACCCATGTGCTAAAAATAAAAAGATGGTGCAAAATAAAAATTAAAAATGGAGCTAGTAGCCCATAACTGCACCAAAACATCTCTGTGAAATGGATCTAGTAGCCCATTATTACACCAAGTCATCCAAATACTTATGAAGAATGGAGCTAGTAGCCCATTAATTAAAGATCAGATTTTCAAACTTAAACTCTTGGACCCATGGATGGATAGTGACTGGTTATGACAACTTTAGATTACTTTAGACTATTTTGTGTTTTTATATTAACAACCATTAAATGTGTATCCCGTGTCTATCCTTACCTCTATTACCCTTTATAACAATAATACCATTGTTGCCTTCAAGGATTATCTGGTGTAGATTTGTGTACTTTTCAAGCTTATGATGGAATACATGATATGTCTGTGCAATTAAGCGACCACCCCAAAAATGAAACACTTAGACCAGTGGAGAGCTGAGTGACTTTTTATCCCTTTTTCGTGAGGTGTTCGGATTTGATGTTTTCTAGCATAAGAGTTTTATAAATTCATTTTTTGAAGTTATTCTCGAGAAATCTTTTTATGAATTATTCTAACAGGTTTTACTTGAGGGCAAGTAGAAGTCAAGTAGGGGGATATTTGATAACATCAAATATTTAATACTTTTTGGTAGTAAAATACCCCCTAAAATACCTGCAAATGTTTTACTAACACTCAAAAATGAGACATTTTCTGTTATTTTGTAGTTTTCAAGTGAAATGCAGGAAAGTGACAAGAAACAAGGGAAAAAGGACTAAAAGTGTAAATTCTAAAGGATGTTAAGGCGTAACGCTAAAAATGGTTACACCGTAACATAAATTAAGGAAGTACGAAGATCAAGGAAGCACTTTACGGCGTAACGACATATCTAGTTACGCTGTAACCCTATATTTGGAAGGAAATCTTGTCAAAGTTATTGTTACGGCGTAATACCTTATCCAGTTACGCCGTAACCATAAAGATCCCCAAATAAGGAATGAAGATCACGTACAATTGGAAGTTATATGAAGGTTACGGCGTAACACCATATCTGGTTACGCCATAACAGCTGCTTAATTATGGAATGCCGTGTAAGTTGGTTACGACGTAACACATTAATTGGTTGCGCCGTAACATGTTCGACAACTATAAATAGAGGCCTCATTCAAGCTAATCCGACATCACTTCCTCCACAGCCAATTAGAGAGGCGATAAAGGCTTCCAACCTTCAAAGAACACCATCTGGAGTCCAAGGGAGACTACATCTTACTTACTTTTTGTATTTAATCGTTCAAAAGTAAATCCTGTAAGAATTATGAGTTTTCAATATATGATTTCTTCTATCTCTTATTGTGTTTCCTTTGCCATGAGCGGCTAACCACTTAAAGTGCTAGCCTAGTTATGAATTTACTGTTTTTATGATTGTTTCCTGTTAGATTATGGTTTCACTAGATATTCCTTGACTATCGTGTAACCCTGAGTTTTGGTAGTACGGGTAGTTTGGACCTAGCTTGCCCCATTAATAGACTGTCTCGTCATGATGGGATACAATGGGTACTAGGGATGATCACTAACTCCTTACCTGGTGTAGGAATCGACCGGTTACCACACTTACCACTCAATACTTAAAAAGCACAGGAACTCTTTTAAACGGGTTAATAATCTTTATAGGTTATTAGATATGTTTTGGGAATAGTTTGGATTAATCACTACAACTTGGATAACCTACCTCCCAGATGGTGGGACTGATTCGGAATCACAGGTTGTATATGATATACTGTATATGCACATTCAAGTCTATCAACCTTAGAAACCGCTAATGAAACCATAGTTTAACATTGCACAGGAATACGTTGTCATAGCAATAGTAATGAAGTGACTAGGCTAGCATGTTCTTTCTCTTGATATCTTTAAAGCTTTTAATTTCCTGTATTTACTTTACTGTTATTTTATTTACTTCAATTCAAATCAATCAAAACTATTTTCAACCAGTGACAATTTCAAATTAAGACTAATAACTATTTAGCTCTTGGGACGACTTCTGATTTACCAAATCTGTACTACCCACGATCGGGTTCTCTGTCTGTTAGTGCGTTGTCAAGTAAATCGAGTTTTATAAATTTAAAACTTGAATAAAATAATTCTTTAAAAAAATATGCATCAGAAAGTTAACACTAAACCAATTAATTATGCTAAGTTAAATTGATTGTCTAAAGATTTTGGTAAACGTTTTGTCCCACAATGAGTACTGTCTGATGAACAAGCTTTACACCTTATTACTGACCAATCTGCTTCTTCGCCTGTCAAAATTGAGGCTCCTATGGAACTTCCTAAGGTAAGCCGGGTTAATACAAGCCTTAAAAAGCTTAAATACCATCTTGGCCAATTTGACAATGTGGTAAAAAAGCGAATAACGCCTAATGCTTTAACAGAAAGGGAATAGGGGTTTGAACACACAAAAACTGTGTTTCAAAATGAAATAATCCCATTTTTAAAGACTTTAAAAGACATATTTAATGTTTTTGATAAAGATCTTTTAAACAAGGTAACAGAAGTTCAAACAGTTTTTAACCAGATGGAAGCTGTTGTTCAATAATATCATGTAGACAAACAGTGTTTTGAAATTCAAAAGAAACAATTTTTGATGGGAAACTATCGACTCTTAGATCAAATCATTTCTCAAGATATTGTGAATATTGTTATGAATTCTTCTGTGGATGAGAATACTTATGTGAAAGTGAATTCTTCTATTGTTATGAATGATTCTGTAAATTATGTGGAAATGTGCAACAAGTGTCTGGAACTTAAAGCTAAGCTTATCAAACAACACAACATGGTTGAAAAAAACGAATATAATAGACTTTCAAAAAGATTTTCTGAACTTGAACAACACTGCATTTCTCTTGAAATTGCGATGCAACTCAATAAAGAAATTTTTCAAAAGACTAATACATCTGTGAACCAAAATAAACCTTCATTTGATCAATTGTTTGAATTAAACAATTTGAAAGCTGAGCTTCAAGCAAAAGAAACGACAATCAAGAAGTTAAAAGCACACATTAAGCATATCAATGAAACTTCTACTAGTGAAAGTGTGGAAAAGGACTTTGATGAAATTGAGACTATCAATATTGAACTGGAACATAGGGTGACAAGACTAATTGCTAAAAATGAGCATTTGAAACACACGTATAAACAACTTTATGATTCAATTAAACCATCACGTATTCGTACTGAAGAACAAACTGAATCTTTGGTTAATCAAGTAAATCAAAAGTCTGTTGAAATTTTTGATTTAAATGCTCAACTTCAGGAAAAAGTGTTTGTCATAACAGCATTAAAAAATGATCTTAGAAAATTAAAAGGGAAGGACATAGTTGCTAATGCTGCCCAGATGTCAAATGCTGCCACTATTACTCCAGAAATGTATAAGCTTGACCCAGTAATTTTAGCACCTAAGGTTAAGAATAATAGGGAAGCTCATGAATACTATCTTAAGCATACTATAGAACAAGCTGCTATTCTTAGGGAGGTAGTTGAACAAGCTAAATCATGAAACCCTTTAGATAGTGCATCCTACTCAGCCTGTATGTATGTTAAGCTAATTCAAGAGTTGCTAGGTTATGTTAGAGATACATGCCCTGCTATTCACAAACCTAGTGCGAAATTAGTTACGATCACACCCATTAACAAGAAGAAAATAGTTCGATTTGCTGACACTGTCACATCACCAGGAAACATTCCCAAAGTACCTAACAGACCTCTATTGTCTTCTACAGAAGTAAACCCTTCTACTAGTGCTAGCAGATCAAAGCCTTCAGGCAATACAAAGAATGATAGGATTCAGCAAACACCAAGTAGTAATGAGAAGAATAAAGTAGAAGTTCAATCTAGGAAAGTTAAATCAAGTTTGAATAAAAGAAACTCCGAGTCTAAAAATGTTTGTAATGAACATGTTAAGCATCCTGTTAAAGGTGTTAAGGCTCTTTGTTCTGTATGCAATGAATGTTTGTTTGATGCTAATCATGCTATGTGTTTAATTGATCATGTGAATAGTATGAATGTGAGTGATAAATCTGCCTCTAAGAAAAATAAAAAGAGAAAAGAATGGAAACCTACTTGAAAAGTGTTTAACTCTGTTGGATATAAATGAAAACCCACCGGAAGGACTTTTACCTTAGTTGGAAACGTGTGCCCTTTAACTAGGATTACCGCCACTAATAAAGTGCCTCTAAGGGTTCTCACTCCTCTTGAAGTAGTTGCACCTGAACATGTAGTAATTAGAGTGTATACCAGGAGACCTAAAGTAAATAAATCTGTTCAAAATAGCAAACCTAAGGTTGAAAAATCTATGACTGCTAATAGAATGAAACATGGTACATCTTGGGGATCCGATAATTCAGTTGCTCCATCCTCTTCTTCTCTTATCGATTGCAGGTTGTCTAAATTATTCTGTGGTATTTGGACTCCGGCTGCTCTAAGCACATGACCGGAGATCGCTCTCAGCTCACCAATTTTGTTCATAAGTTTCTCGGTACAGTCAAATTCGGTAATGACCAAGTTGCGAAGATTATGGGATATGGTGATTATCAGATAGGGAACATCACAATTTCAAGGGTTTATTATGTGGAAGGACTAGGACACAATCTATTCTCAGTTGGTCAATTTTATGACTCAGATCTTGAAGTAGACTTCAGAAAACACACATGCTTTGTTTGTAATCTGGAAGGTGTTGATTTACTCTCAGGATCTTGAGGAACTAACTTGTATTCTCTGTCCATTAGGGATATGATGGCGTCTTCTCCTATATGTCTCTTGTCAAAAGCCATAAAGACTAAGTCATGGTTATGTCATCGTCGTTTGTCTTATTTGAACTTTGGTGCTATTAATCACTTGGTCAGACATAGTCTAGTACGTTGTCTTCCTAGACTTAAGTTTGAAAAGGACCATTTGTGTCCTGCATATGCCATGGGAAAAAGCAAAAAACAATCACATAAACCTAAATCTAAAGACACCAATCAAGAAAAACTATATCTTCTGCACATGGATCTTTACGGGCCTATGTGTGTTGCAAGTGTAAATAGGAAAAAGTACATCCTCGTCATTGTGGATGATTACTCTCGGTTCACATGGGTGAAGTTTTTAGCATCAAAGGATGAAGCTCCTGATTTTATAATCAAGTTTCTGAAAATGATACAAGTAAGATTAAATGCAACTGTCAGGAACATTCGTACAGATACGAAACTGAGTTTATTAATCAAACCCTGCGAGACTACTATGAACAAGTTGGCATCTCTCATGAAACATCGGTGGCGCAAACTCCACAACAAAATGGTGTTGTTGAAAGGCGAAATCGTACGCTTGTTGAAGCCGCTCGTACAATGTTAATCTTCGTACAAGCTCCATTATTTTTATGGGCCGAGGCAATTGCTACCGCATGTTATACCCAAAACTGATCCATTCTACGACGACGCCATGGAAAATCACTGTATGAGCTCTTACATGATAGAAAACCCGATTTATCCTACCTTTACGTCTTTGGTGCACTTTGCTACCCAAACAATGATAGTGAGAATTTGGGTAAACTTCAAGCTAAAGCTGATATAGGTATTTTCATTGGATATGCACCCAAGAAGAAAGCTTACCATATTTACAACAGACGTACCCAAAAAATCATTGAAACCATCCTTGTCAATTTTGATGAGATGACGACAATGGATTCTGAACAACTCGGTTCAGGACCCGGACTTCAGTGTATGACTCCTGCAACACCCAGTTTAGGACTTGTTCCAAACCCTCCTCCTTCAGCACCGTTTGTACCACAATCGAGGCATGAATGAGATCTTATGTTTCAACCAGTGTTTGATGAGTTCTTTTCTCCTCCAGCTAGCGTTGCCTCTCCAGTTCCTGTAGAAGAAGCTCCAGCTCCTGTTGAGTCAACCAGTTTACCTTCCTCAACAACTGTTGATCAAGATGCACCATCACCAAGTACCTCACAAACCACTCCACAATCACAATCCCAAACAAATCCTCTCAGTGCTGAAGAAGAGTCATATGATTTTGAGGTCGCACATATGAGTAACTATCCTTATTTTAGCATTTCAATTCCAGAAACTATTTCTGAAGAATCCTCATCATCGGATGTTATCTCTACTACTGTGCACTCCGACGCTCTAATCTTTAAATACCTCAGTTACAAAACATAATTGGTGACCCTTCCAGACCCGTTTCCACAAGACTCTAACTACACAAACAAGCCCTGTTCTGCTATTATGATGCCTTCCTAACTTCAGTTGAACCTAAGACGTACAAAGATACACTAACTCAGTTATGCTAGATTGAGGCAATGCAAGAAGAGCTACATGAATTCGAACGTATTAAAGTCTGGGAACTCGTTCCTCGTCCAGATAAAGTGATGGATATTACTTTAAAATGGATATATAAGGTCAAATTAGATGAATTGGGGGGAATCTTGAAAAACAAGGCAAGATTGGTAGCTCATGGATACCGTCAGGAAGTAGGAATTAATTTTGAAGAATCCTTTGCTCTCGTGGCTAGACTATAAGTTGTTCGGATATTTATCGCGTTTGCTGCTCATATGAATATGATCATCTACCAGATGGTTGTAAAGACGGCATTTTTAAATGGTATTTTGCGTGTAGAAGTCTGCGTTAGCCATCTGGATAGATTTGTGGATCCAGACAATCCTAATCACTTGTACAGACTGAAGAAAGCTCTATATGGGTTAAAACAGGATCCACGCGCGTGGTATGATCTATTGTCATCGTTTCTGCTATCCCAAGGATTTTTAAAAGGCACGGTTGATCCTACATTGTTCATCAGCAGAAAAGGAAAAGATATCCTCCTAGTACAAATCTATGTTGATGATATTATTTTTGCCTCTACTACTACTGAACTCTGTGATAAATTTTCTGAGATAATGTGTTCTAAATTCAAGATGTCAATGATGGGCAAAATATCATTTTTTCTAGGACTACAAATTTCACAAAGTCCCAGAGGCATCTTTTTAAACCAATCAAAATATGCTCTAGAATCACTTAGGAAATACGGAATGGAATTTTGTAACTAAGTGGATACTCCAATGGTGGAGAAATCAAAACTGGATGAAGATACACAAGGGAAAGCCATTGATCCTACACATTATCATGGTATGGTTGGCACCCTCATATATCTTACATCCAATAGACCAGACCTGGTATATGCTGTCTGTATGTGTGCTCGGTATCAGGCTCGGCCTACTGAAAAGCACCTACATGCTGTAAAAGAATCTTTTGATATCTAAGAGGAACTGTCAATCGAGGACTATGGTACTCGAAGGATTCTGCTATTGCTTTAACAGCTTTTGCAGATGCTGATCACGCGACAAGACGTAGTACATCTGGAAGTATGCAATTGTTGGGAGACAGACTTGTTAGTTGGTCATAAAAAAGGCAGAAAAGTGTTGCGATATCCAGTACGGAAGCTGAATATATAGCTTTGTCCGCCTGTTGTGCTCAAGTCCTTTGGATGAGATCACAACTTACCGACTATGGCCTTGGATTCAATAAAATTCCACTGTGACTAACACAAAGCGTTCATTGCTTATGTTGCAACAATGTTCAACATTTTGATCAAAGCATATCGACATCAGATAATTCAATAAAAGAGATGTGGAGCATAGAGTGGTCGAGCTTTACTTTGTAGATGGAATATCAGTGGAGCCTTCTTCACAAGGCTCTATGTCGAGAAAGAATTGAATTCCTTATCGACAAGCTAGGATGAGAAGTTTTACTCCTGAAGGCTCTGAAGAACTGGAGATGATAGCTGAAGAATTAGTGGTGGTATCCTATTATATATATACAATATCGTATAATAACTGTATATATAAAAAATACAAATCAAAAAAGATTTTTTTTCATTTCTATAAAATTTCTATAAAAGCAAAATTAAAATTAAAAAAAATCAGAAAAAATATAAAAAATATGTATCTTGGCATGTCTTCTGAAAATCGATCACATTACGCTTAGAAATGTCATATTTAATAATGATACTGTAAATGAAGTTCGAGCAGAAGTTCAAATGTTTTCAAAACATGCCAAATGGCTTGCTATTATTTCAGATAGCAACCCGGTCATCATCTTAAAGGTAAGTATTTCAAAAAGAAAACTTGACCTCTTAACGGGAATTTATTCTCGGGCATAATCTACTTTATGACCATGCAAACGCTTGTGATTACTTTGCATCACAACCCGTGCTTCCTATATTCCATAAGTGTACGTGTCAGTGCGCTTATGTGTATAAAATAAGAGAAATCTTATTTTTGTGGTGTTGATTTCAAAAATAATATAATCATCTTTTGGTTTCATCAGAAAATCATTTTCAAGGACATTTGAACACTCAAACAACGACTACATCTCTTTAAATAGAAAACGGGTCATTGTTTAAGGGGGGGGGGAATGTCAAATATCTTCTTCATAAAATCAATTTTGTGATAAAAGGAAACAACTTTAAACAATAACGGGTGAATAATTAAAGGGGAGTTAATTAATTTTAACTCAATTAGGCTTTACTTGTTATGTGTTTAATCCTTTAGGGGTATTATTGTAAAATGTGAAACTTAATCTTGATTTCTAAACCTTAGGGACTAGTTTTGCCAATAGGGAAACTATTTATTGCCTTAGGTTAAGTTTATTAGGAAAATAGAAGTATCACTAATCCTTAGGGGGCATTTTTGCCAAAACTCAAAAGTTAATAAACAAAAACCTCATTGCCCCGTTCCTTATACACACACGAACACACTTACTTTCCTTAATTGTTGAATTTTGAAGACCTTTAAGAATTCACCCACCCTTCGTTTAATCACTAAGGTACACTTGTTATATGTTTCTCATACTTGTAACACCTATATATCTGACCTAATCGTGGCTAATCACTCGAAAAACCCTAAAAATTGATTGAAATTTCATCTTATTGAAAAGTGGATAATTGATTGAGGGGTTTTGGTCCTATAGGGGTCTAGAACATGTACCTATAACAATTTTAAATGAGGATAACATCTGTATGTGATGTGAATGATTCTTGATTTTGAACCAATGTGAAATAGATTAAAACCGTGTAAAAGTTCATGGGTTTGAGTTTAAGAATGATAAACTAAGTGCTTGTGAGTGTTTGCTTAAGTTTAAACATGATTAACTTCAAAAAATTTGGCTCTTTAGGTTTTTCGTGTTCATATGAGTCGAACAAGACATAAGTCAATATTTTTGTGATTAATTCATGTGAAAAATGTGTTAGAATGATTCTATGATGATAAATGAACATGTTTGAGTTATTATTGATGCTTAAAAAGGTGCAAAAGTGATGGTGTAAATTTTGCCTAGGCGAACTATACCTAGGCGAGATATACGTTTTGCCATAGGCAAATTATACGCCACATGTTAGGCGAACTATACACATATATAGCTAGGCGAGTTATACACAAGAATAATTAGGCGAGTTATACACATGTTAGTTGAGGCGAACTATACATCTTCTCTTAGGCAAATAATACGTAGTTTCAGGTGAACTATACACGCAAGGTTAGGCGATTTATACACCTAATGTTTAGGCGAATAATACGTGTAAAGTTAGGCGAATTATACATCATGTTTTAGGCGAATTATACATGTTTAAGTGGGCGAATTATACACAGCCTTTAGATAAATTACGCATGCTTTCACTAGGAGATCTAATCATGTAATCTTGGTAATCTAATCTCGTAATCTAATCTAAGTATAATTATACCTTAACATGTCACTTAGTGATTGATTTAGGTCTAGTTTTCCTTAGAAATCTTTTATGATTGCCTTGCTTTCTATAGATTGCCTATAGTTAGTATGTTATATGATTATGTGTGTCTCTCGATTTCATGTTAATTGTCATGTGTATTAATTCTATGCCTAGGATTTGTATGTCTAATCATTAGTGAAAATCAGTCTTGCATCTATAATCATTCTTCATGATCTAGATTGTCCTTCAGTGAAATATTTATTTGTATATAAACTGTATATGACTAATCTTAGCAGAATCATGTCTTCCATCACTGCTCAACAAACCAAACTTGATCTGGAACTTGTTCCCAAGGAAAAAAGACTTGAGATTGGAAAATGCAAGGGAAGACTTAATCCTGGAAAGAAACAAAGAGAGCCTACATTTCAAGTTGTCCTGGATGTTCTTGCTCTCACTCCGTGCTATTCTGCATTTCTCATCACTGCAGATGTTCCTGAAGTGTACATGCACCAATTTTGGGATACTATCCACAAGTATGAAAATTCCTACTGGTTCAGAATGGACAAGAAGAAGAAATTAGACCTCAATTTGGAAAATTGTCAGAGACATCTTTTAGATTTGCCTTAGAGTTCAAGGTCAAAACTTTGATGAACTTCCCACTGATGAAGATATTGTGTCTTTCTTTAAAGAACTTGGTCATACTAGGGAAATCAAATCAATCACCGATGTTGTTGTTGACCAGATGCATTAACCTTGGAGAACTTTTGCCACTATCATCAACAGAAGTCTATCTGGAAAGACAACTAGTCTAGACAAGCTTCGTCTTTCTAGAGCACAAATATTTTGGGCAATGTACTATAAGAAGAATGTGGACTACGTTGAACTACTTTGGGAAGATTTCACTTACCAAATTGACAACAGAGCTCACAAAAAGCAAGACAAGATGTACTATCCTCGATTTACCAAAGTTATCATTCACCACTTCCTTACTAAAGACAAGACAATCTCTAAGAGAAACAAGATTGGCATGCATACCTCCAGAGATGACTATCTGATAAACACTTTGAGATTCATCTTTGCAAAGGAAGAATCTTAAATTTATGGAGCTCAACTTCCTAAGTCTATGACAAGTCGTGAGATGCGGGAAACTAAGGCTTACAAGACTTACCTTGGCTATACTATAGGAGTTACACATCCTAAGAAGGCATGAAAGTTCAAGAAGCCTGCTTCTCCTAAACTCTCTACTATCCCAGCTTCACCTGAAGAACCCACAAGGAAGTCAAAGAGAGTTAAGAGACCTGCCAAGAAGTCTTCTGATGCGCCAACAGCAGGTGTTTTCATTAGAGAAAATCCCGTGAAGTCTTCGTCTAAGAAGAAGGAAAAGATGTCTGTTGAGAAACGCAAAGGAATTGATTTGCTCTCTGAAGTGGCATTAACTGAAGAAGCTCAATATGAAGAAGTTTATAAGAAGAGTTTGAGGGATTTTCATAAGACTCGTCCAAGTGCAACTGGTACTGTTACCAAAATTGCTCTAAGTGTTGCAAAAATCAAACCTTTTGTCACAAATGAAGGAACTAGTGTTAAACCAGGGGTTCCCGATGCGACTGAAGAAGAATCAACTGAAAGTGAAGCTGAATCTTAGGGAAAGGATAAAGATGACAGCAATAATGAACAAGGCTCTAGGAGTGAAGAAAGTGATCAAGAAAGAGACAGTGGTGATGACAAGGACCAATCTTATAGTGAATAAGGGTCAGATTCCGAGCATGAAACTAATGAGAATGAATCAGGTTCTGAATCTGATCAAGAGGAAAATGAAGAAGAGGATGAAACAGATGAAGAAGAAAAGAATGGCGAGTTTGTTAAAACCTCATCCAATGATACAGATGATGAAGATGAAACAACGATTAAAGATAAAACTGAAGGAGACGAAGATGAAGGAATGGATTATGCTACCAATCAGTTCGATTATGATGTGGATATAAGGATGAATGAACCAGTTGATACTGACAAAGGGTTTATTCAAAAGGAGGGTACCAATGCTGAAATGATTAACGTCCAGCAAGGGAATGAAAATCTAGAGATCTCTCAAGTCATAGAAGATGCTCATTGACACTTTCTACTTTTCCACAGAAGACTGAAGTTCCAGTTACTAGCTCTTCTCACTCATCCGACTTGGCATCTAAATTCTTAAAATTTTTAGATATTCCCCATACATATGCAAAAATTGTGTCTCTAGTAGATGTTCTGGTTCATCATGAGATACCAAGCAATCAGACACCTACACTCCTTACAATACCTGTTTCGGTTATCACTGAATCTTCACCAATATACACCACCGTCATCCCATAATCATTACCATCCTTTGCTCCTCCACCACCACAATCAACACCAACACCACCACCAACAACTGAAGCAACAAATCCTCCATTTGAACTTCCAAATTTTGCATCCGTCTTCCAATTCAACAACAGAGTCACAGCATTGGAAAAAGAAGTTGACGAACTAAAAAAGAATGATCCTCTCAATACTCAAGTGACTGCTCTAGTTGATGAACATCTAGACTCAAGACTAAGAGCCACCAGAGACGAATTTATGAGCTACCTTTTGGCATCAATCACTGTAAGGATCACAAAGCAAGTCAAGAATCAACTGCCTCAGATTCTGCCAAATGAAGTGTCAAACTTTGCTCCTCCGGTGATCTAAAGCATGGTTTCTAAGTCACTTGAGCATGCGGTTCTAGCCAAGGAGTCTTCACAACCAAAGTATACATATGAAGCTGCTTCTTCACTTATAGAATTTGAGTTAAAGAAGATTCTTATTAACAAAATGGATGAAAGTCAATCATATCTGACAGCTCCTGAACACAGAGAATGCTATAATGGATTGATTAAGTCTTATGACCTCAACAAGAGTCTCTTCTCCACTTATGACAAAGTGTATTCATTGAAGAAAAGCCGAAAAGATAAAGATAAAGATGAAGACCCTTCCACTGGATCAAACTGAGGGTTGAAGAAGAGGAAGACTAGCAAGGATGCAGAACCAACAAAAGGTCTGAAACCTAAAGAATCACAATATGGCTCATCTAAAGACGCCAAGTCTTAATCAAAATCTTCTGGAAATTCTGTTTAGTCAGAGGAACCAGAGTTTGAGGTTGCAGATTCGGATATGCCACAAGATCAAGAGAAGAACCTGGGTAATGATGATGAAGAACCTAAGGGAAAGGTCGCATCTAAACGTGATTGGTTTACCAAACCTAAACGACCTCAAGAACCTACTGATCCTGATTGGAATGAAGGCAAGACTCCACAACAAGGACCTACTTAAAGCTGGTTAATGACCCTTGCATCTTCTGCTAATAAACCGTCAAAGACCTTTGATCAATTGATAAGCTCTCCTATAGACTTCTCTGCATACATCATGAACGGCCTGAAGATCACTAATCTGACATGAGAAACCCTGTTAGGGCCAGCATTCAAACTTCTCAAAGGCACACGTTCCAATTATACTGAGTTGGAGTATGACTTTGAAGAATGTTACAAAGCTTTATTAGAGAAACTTGATTGGAACAACCCGGAAGGTGGTGATTATCCATTTGATCTTACCAAACCCTTACCTTTGGTCATGAATGGGAATCATCAAATAGTATTGGTTGACTACTTCTTCAACAACGATCTCAAGTATCTACAAGGAAGAATTTCAACCATGACCTATACGACATCCATAACGAAAACAAAGGTCGCTCAATATGATCTTCCAGGCATTGAAGACATGGTTCCAAACAAATGAAGTCATGTTAAAGTTGCCTATGACAAATATGCATTATGGGGTATTTCTCATTGGAGACAACAACGTAAGACCTTCTATGGGTATCCACGAGGCTTAGAATCCAATCATGATGTATATTCTACTAAACGTATTTTGGCAGTAACTCGGGTTGAGGTTATGAAGAAACATGGGTATGGGTATCTGAAAGAGATTGTAGTACGAAGAGCCGATAACGATCTTTACATATTCAATGAAGGCGACTTCCCAAGACTTTGTCTCAGTGACATCGAAGACATGTTGCTCCTTATTGTTCAGAACAGGCTCACCAATCTCTCGAGTGATGATATTTTCGACTTTGCTATAGCACTACGAATGTTCACCAGAAGCCTGGTTATTCAAAAGAGTGTCGAAGATCTTCAATTGGGAGTCAAAAGTAACCAGAAGAAGATCAACGTCACTGGTATGTGTGTAATTACACATACCTTTTACTCAATAAAATGACCCTAAACAACCAAAAACGCACATAAAATGCCATAAATATACTTGTTTTTGTGTTTGTACTGTGCAGGTACCGTATATTCACTCAAGGAAAAAAAACGAAGCCAAACCAGACAAAACCGAGAGCGGAGTTGAAAAGAGCGCGAAAAACTGAGGCCAAAGGTGCAAAAGGATTGAAAACAGAGCTTAAACGGACATTTCCGGATTTACTTGACATCGTTTGTGCATTCAAAAAAGTCAAGACGAAGTCAAGTCAACCCCGGGATATGGCGTTGAAAAGGGCATTGAAAACCGAACCCGAAAACCTAAATTGCTAAAAGTAGGCCCACCTGTACCCACCTAGTGGGCTCGTTTTAGCCCACTATATTTAAATTAAACCCATAAACCCAAAATTCCTAAAAGCCCATTACTTTTTTTATAAACCCCCTGGCCCAACATAATACAACCCAAACCCCCTTTAACACTGTTAAACCTAAACCCCGTATATCCTTACACCGTTAATCCCTAATAGACTAACGCTATTAGTCCAAAAGGACTAACGGTGCAAAACCAAACCTAACCTCAAGGACCAGTTATGCAAAGTTCAAGGACGATGCTTGCAATAGCATCATACACTTTCAGGGGACAAATTTGCCAATGCTCCAAAATTATACCCTGCCCTTTTTATTAAGTTCCTTCCCGCCAAAACAAAACCTCATTCACTGTACTTCTTCCACACAATGCGTGTGTGTGTCTGTCACTTTAGCAACCAGACAAAAAAAAACCCAACCCCAAAACAAAACATCACCATCAAACCAATTAACCCTACATCCTACAAACAACCAAAAATAGGGTGGCAATCCCTAACACTCCTATTGGGCAATCGAACCAAGGGTGGTGATGAAATTGAGTGGGCTCCAAGGTGATTTGAGGGTCAAGATGGGTCTTTGAGCTCTCTCGCATAACAAGCACAACAAACACAAGAGGAGACTTAGCTGCTTATAAAAGGAAAAAGAAGACAGAAGATAGAGACTAATGTAGGAGTAGTTTTAAATTTTTTATGTTTTTAATTATGTTTTATGCCTTTTAATTTCTGTCTTTACATTTAAAAAACCTTGTAACCTTCTAAAATTTGAATGAAAATTTAAGTTTGAATGTTATGAAAATCTGTCTTTTATTGCTTATCTCAATCCAGCTTATTTTGTGCTTATTTATATCTTATGTGTGCTTATTGAATCTACTTATAACTGCTTGTCTTGCTTACTTGATGTCTTGTTTTGCAAAATCCCAGCTTATATTAGTTTTTTCAGTCAAAAGCCAATAAGCTTTAGCTTATTGGTTTGTGTTTTCATTGGGTTGGGTCACAAAGCTAGTTTCAACTAGCAAAATTAAGAGTGTTATACTGTTTTTAAAAGGTTATCATTGTTTAAATTTCATTTTTTAGGTCTTAAGTAGACATAGTTATAATATAGGGTTTGATAGTTTAATAGTCCTGCTTATTTGGATAGATTTTGATTAAGAGCTTTTAGTTGTTGTTTTAATACTGGTTCTTATCTCATATTTAGAAGAATGAAGTTGCATTATGTGCTCATTTGCCATTTGTGTTTAAGAGATAAAAATCTGCCAAAGCTTCCTTGTCATTTTAGTGTTCTAGTCTAAATTTCCCTTTTTCTAGCTTAAATTTTAAGCAGTTAGCATTTTCCATAGGTCCTGGGTTTTTTTTTGTTTACACCTAGTTTATAGGTCATTGTTAATCTGTTATAGCTTATATATCAAATTTGAGCTTGTTTAGATAGGCTACTAGTTGGTTCAAAATGGCAAAAAAAAATCCCATAGTGTAGTTATCTTGTCTGAACTGCCACCAGTAGTTTAAAGTGTTATTTCCTTTTAAGTTAGCTAAGCTTGCCTATCTTAGTTTATTTTTATACCTTATCTAGCCAGCTTATTAGGTTTTCCTTGTAGGCTTTTAAGTTTTTCCTTTAAGCCACCTTATAAGCTAGTATATGCATGCCTTCCTGAGCCTTGTGGCTGTTGGTATGCAATGAGTAGCCCCTGAACTTATTTGCTTCTTTTTGTTTTCTAGCTTCTTTTTCTTGGCTTATTTTTCCTTCATTTTGCTTATTTAGGTAGTAGCTTATTTGCTTTAGCTTATTTTCCATTTTCAATTGCTTATTATGTTTCAAAATGCCTAAGTAGTTAGCTCTTTTAGCCCTTAGTTAAAAAACCATAAACTGTCAGCTTATTTCTAGCTTTTCCAGCTTATTAGAATTGCTTACTTAAGTTCATAACACCTTATTTAGACTAGTCTAGATCCTTTTAGCTTAGTTTAGCCCTAGTTGTAGCTTATTTCAGTTTGTAGTTTAAAAGTTCTAAATCCTTAAGTTCACTAGCAAACTGTCTGTCATTTTTAAGTTCTTTACTTAGCTTATTCCTCAATATAGTATGCTTAACTTTTGGTTATTTGCATCATTAGTTTATAGTACTTTACTTATTTTAAAATTTTAGCTTATTACCTATAGGTTTTTAGTGCTTTTTCTTAGTTCAAAATTTGTCTTAGTACTTTAAGTTATGTCTTTGTGTCCACTTTCTCTTTTCCCTTTTAGTGCTTATCTGCCTACTTTTCTTTGCTTATTCCATTTCTCTAGTGCTTATTAGTAGTAATGGATTAGGTGTTTTTAGCTTGTTGCATTTCTTGTAGCTTATGGTGTCATAAAACCATCACAGTCTTAGCTCAAAAGTCATTTAATCTCTTTAAGCCAAACTGCCATTTTCAAAAAGCTTTTTCAAGCTTATTTTTTAGTTTTTATTAGAAGTTATTTTTAAAATTGCTTATTTTTGTCTCCTCTATAAGTTTGAAAAAAAAAGTTTTTAAAAAGAAAGAGGCTATAGGGGTCGAACCTGTGACCTCTCACTTTTTATACAAGCGCCTCACATACACCACACACGACCAACTGCCCTGGGGACTTTTTCAAGTTATATGTTGCAACATTTAATTAATATTGTCACTTTCCAGTTTTAGCTTATCTGCTTAATTGCTTATTTTAACTGCGTATTCCTTATGCTTTTTCTAGTTTCTTATTTTTCCTAAGTTCCTTATAGTTCATTTCACTTTCCTTAATTTTACCAGAATTTTCCTTATTAGTTTAGTATTTTTAATAATTAATTTTCATTAAAACAGTTTTTAAATCATAATAAATAAAATAAAAGTCAAAAAA
>BQNB010003171.1:95183-111573 GCA_026074375.1 Tanacetum coccineum | reverse complement strand
TAACACAAAATCATCCAACTATTGACGTAGCATTGCATGCAATACGTCATTCCTTTCCATTATCACTACAAGTGAACAAATAGAATACTCATCACCAAACACAAATGTACTCAAAATGAGATGATCATACACCTTACATGATATCATATACCTATTCAAACCACTTAGCACACATATATAACACATAGCACACAAGGAATCACACAAAACGAACTTTTAGCCATTTCTAAAGGTATAAACTAACCTGCTCAAATCACGGTTGTCACAATTAATCCGATTAGAAGTTGGTTTGTTTATTTAGTGCAATGATTACTTATCTCGAGGTGGCATATCTTTCTTAAGACTTAGGCGGGACTTCTTCCTAAGACCTAGACACATTAATTATGTTACAATTAAAGCATCCACATAAAGCATCCTTATTTGCTGATTATAATCTATCTTTGGGATTAAAGCAATGGTTATTTGGTTAAACCCTAGCTCATAGAGACTTTACCCACTTACTGCTTAACGGCGATTCATACACTAGTAGTTCACTAACCTAATCTTTACTAATTAATTAGAACGTACTCGTTGATCCCAAAGGTCACGTGCCGGTCCAACTAAGCTCACAATCTAAAGGCAAAGGCAAGTCGTTAATTGTGATCCGATTAGTCTAGATGTATTGATCAATATATAAAGAGCTATCTTGGCATCTAGATTACTTGGTCCCTATCACTAGATCTAGTTGAATGATAGGTCACATATTAAATCACATAAACAAGTATAAATTGATAAACATAAACAAGCATACAATGATAAATTAAGCAATCGGGATATAAACAATCCCAAACATTCAGATCTTCATAATAATGGCTAATACCTAAAGGTATTAGCCTTCAAACATCATAATTAATACAAGTGTAATGGCTTAGCCAAGGTAAACTAACCGAGTTAACGAATGATACCAAAAACTAAATGATTACAAAAGTATAACAAATTACACGTTGTTTCCTATGGATTGGAATGTGTTATAAGACCTCTTCTGCTCTTTTTCTCCTCTAAAAATCGACTTTTATTGTTTAGGTATCGAGAATATGATTTAGTGCACTTAAAACTCGGTTTTTTGTTTTCTATTTATAAGGTCTGGAGTCGGTGTCGATACGGCGTATCCAAGGTGTTGGATATGGCGTATTGGGTGTTTATTGGAGTAGGGACCATGTTTGATATCTTCTAGAATATTCACATACTATATCTCTAATACGGGATATTGGTCTTCTCTGGATACGGCATATTGATCATGTTTCCTTCATGGTCTTTGGTGAGTACAGGCACATATACGATGTATCTTCCTTGATGGATATGATGTATTGGTTGTCAAAATAGTAATCTTCAAAATATCTTTGTTTAAGCTCCAGAATGCGCCCCTTTTGCTAATATTTACCAAGTACTCCATAATTACTGTAATTCTCAGATACAAATGATTAAGTAACAATTCTTTGCAATAAGTATACAAAATGGGTTGATAACATGGGATAAATGATGCTATAAAATAGACGTTATTTGATGTCATCATTCCCCCTGGCCTCTGTGCTTGGTTCAGTCTAGGACATGCTGCCTTGAAATAATCAGTACCACCACATTCGAAACATGCTCCATGGGCAGTAGTTGGGTTTCTAGCATTTTCCGGGTTCACCGCCCTAGGCACCACTCTACAATCCTTAGCAAGATGCCCAAGGCGGTTGCAGTTAAAACAAGCACGACAAGGCATCTCAAGTGAGTGGTGTAGGTTATAGTTTACACACTTAGGAGCTACATCAGTGTACTCTCTCCTCACCGGGTTAGCAGTTTTAGCAAAAGCATTCCCAGTCCTAGTCCTCTTGTTATCATCCTTCACATTCCTATCTCTACTAGGCTCTCCACCATTCCCTCTCATCTTAGGGTTACTCTTTAGTAATCCATTCCGAATAGCTTCATCTGTTAGTGTACTAGCCTTCTAGATTGTCGTTGGCTCTGTTGTTGCCACCATACTTCGGATTTGTGGAGCAAGGTCATAGATGTTTTGTTTTTAGGGGTAACTAGATGTGGAACTAACCTAGCCAACTCATGAAACCTATCAGTATACGCAACATGGCCGACCCTGACCATGACGTGATTCTAAAACTCAGTTTCCAGTTTTTGCATCTCATTGTTTGGACAAAATTCCTCCCTCATTAAAGTCTTAAAGTCTTCCCATGCCATGCCAACAATGGTCTCTCGGCCTCGAGTGTGGATCTAAGAGTTCCACCACGTAAGAGCCTTACTGACAAATGAACCAGTGGTGTACTTCACTTTTTGGTCATCTCCACATCCACTCATATCTTGAACTAACTCCATCTTCTCAATCCAACGAGTATAGACTATAGCACCTCCCTTCCCGTCATACTCTTTTGGGTTACAAGCCAAAAACTCCTTGTATGAACAACCCCTTCGGCTATTGTTCACAGTGACATTCCTAACATCACCCTAGATGTTGTCATTGACGGTGTTTCCGTTTTGATTCCTATTGTTCCCTTGATTGTTACCTTGGTTTCCTACTTAGGCTAAGATAGCGGGAAGTAAGTTCTACAATTATTGGGCAATGATTGTGGAGAAGTCAGTGTCACACCCCGCCAAGGCGGAAACGCGAGGCAATCACTACATCATCATCGTTCGACTTAATGGTCATTACATTTATCACCATCAAGCCCATTTTTTTTAAACAAATTTAATTAAAAACTAAATTAAACTTTTATTCAAAAATTAAAAACATTACATTGATAATTTAAAACTTATACGTACGAAATTAAAAACGTAAACTAATATGGTAGATTTCACTTCTCCTTGATCGCCTGCTTCATCGGCATCACCCTTTCGAGGTGGAATCCACTCAAGTGATCGCTATGACTCATATAGAAGAATTCGTCTTTTTATCGTTCTTCATATTCTTGGATGGCATTTCCATATCCTTTTTTTTAGTATTTTGTTGAGACATTTCGTAAAATATGATAATGAAAGTAAATATAAAATGAGAGTAAATATAATGAAAAGTTACGTATAAAAATGATAAGTTTTAATTTATTAAAATCTTTTTTAAAAGGGTGACCTTTTTGTTTTGCTTTGCGTTTGTGAACGGTGATCAATGTCACCACTATCTCACTTTATCCTTTCGTCGCGCGCGAGAACGAAAGGGGGAGATTAAGCATATTTGTATGCACAATGACTGGTAAAAAAAATAATTTCTCAAATCAGATATTAGAATATGTTTACGTCGTCATTCACCAGCTTCTTGTTTTTTTATATGTTTAGATATGTATTTAAATATTGATATTGACAGAAATCGTTAACCTTTGCTAAGCGAAACTCGCACTAAATACGGATTAATATTTAGCTTTTACTTTTACTTTTAACATCAAGTCACACATGTAATGTCACTCTAGAATCATTTTACATATTATTTCTATACATAGTTTCATTACGTAAAGAATAACTTTTAGGTACCTTGAAAATACCACGACACATGAGTTTCACAACAATTGCACCCCCTCATAAATTCCGTAAGTACATCAATTGCATCATTATCATCAATCTTTAAGCCAAATCAGCTAAAATATATATTGCCAATTACTCTTCAGAAACTAACACAAACATTACAAATTTATGTTGGTTATTTTTTTTATGAAAAGCATTACTAATACAAAAAGCTGGAATTTATATAACTACAAGTATATATGTAATTAATACTTTTTTGTATTAAAGTAATAATTAAAAGGCCATATGTTAGTTCAACACAATTGTGAATATACATGTGTATTACATGTCATTAACCCATATCCATTGTATTTTCCCTAAAGCACACTCACACTTATCTTTTACTCCATTCGTCCCATAATTATAGTCCACGTTCTTTTTTTGGTCTCAAATTAATTGTTCACGTCCAAAAATAGATAGGAAATTTATATTAAGTTTACCATATCGCCCTCACTTGATGCTATTATTACACACTTTAAAGAAGTTAGAAATTAATTAGTTAAGGGTAAAACTGTCATTGTTCAAAAAGTAAGAGAGGAAAAGCTGTAAGGATGATGTTTTTCTTAAACTACGTGTTTTTTGTCGGTGAACTATAATTATGGGACGGAGGGAGTAATTGACAAACCTCATTGATACCGCTAGGAAATCTTCCCTTAATATCAATTACTCTCTCAGTTTTAAATTTATTATCTCGTATTAACTTTTCAAGTTTTTTCTCTTTAACTTTGACTTTAAATATTTTTGTTTATGTTATATAATACTTGATAAAAATTATAAAAATACATTTAAAAATCAACTAATTCATATATTTTGCATCAAATGTTATATAACACAAACAAAAATATTTATAATCAAAATTGAAAGGAAAAAACTTAAAAAATCAATAAAGGACAATAATTTTGACACAAAAAATATTAAAGGATAAACATGAATGAATAAAAATGAGTAAAACTATCTTTTCCAAGGTTGAAACTATATACAATATTACTGTTCTCTTTTGTTTGTGACTGGTACAAGTGTCAATGTAACTTTCTATTATAATGTACTGATTTCTAATATAGATTCAATTCGTCGCGCAAGGGCAATAACAACTAGTATATATCAATATCAAAGAAACTAGTTTTAATGTCCGCGCACGCACGAGGCTTAAACATTATGTTTTTTTTAAATATATATAATTTTTATTTTTTCTGTTTTATAAGTTATGTATAGAGTATTATCAAAATCGTAAGAATAGATTTATTAAATCTTTTATATATTACGTAGTATGATAATTAGTAATTTTTTTCTTTTGATTTTTTTTTCTGTTTTATAAGTTATGTATAGAGTATTATCGAAATCTTATGAAGAGAATAGATTTATTAAATATTTTATATATTACGTAGTAGGATAATTAGTAATTTTTTTATTTATTTACGATAATTTATGTGCTTCGGTGTTTTTCTCTTTGGTTGTACAACATGATTTTATGCCGACAATGAAAAATTTACTAAAAAGTAGTACGTATTAAACCAAAAGAAAAGAAATGTAATTTCTTTCAACCCATCAATAAATAGTTAGAAAACTTTTTTTTTCTTTATTTACGATAATTTATGTGCTTCGGTGTTTTTCTCTTTGGTTGTACAACATGATTTTATGCCGACAATGAAAAATTCACTAAAAAGTCTTCGGGTATATTTGGAATGTGATTAAATAATGTTAAATCTTTGTTGGAAGTAAAAATTGTTTGCATTTGTTGTATTTTAAAATATAAAGTCTAGGGTATAAAGTTTAAAGGGTTATTTGTTTATTTTTTAAAGTTATAATAAAATTTGTAAATTTACACTTAACTCCATATAATTTATTTAAAAATAAACCAATAAAGTTTTCTTAATTACCTCCTCTTTTTTCAAGTTTTTGTTTTCACAAATTTGACACATATATTTTTATGGGATTTTTTTCTCCATCAGATTTCTCCACCAATTTTTTTTTAATTTTGACCAAATTTATTCAATTTTGACTTTTTATTGACCAATCAGATCGCACGATTTTACCTACGTGGCAAAATCAAGCGTTATGATTGGTTCAATTTTTTAATTCATAAGATTCAATTTGATAGAAAACTCCGAAATGATGTAATTCTTTTATTATATTTACACTTAACTCCATATAATTTATTTAAAAATAAACCAATAAAGTTTTCTTAATTAACTCCTCTTTTTTCAAGTTTTTGTTTTCACAAATTTGACACGTAGATTTTATGAGATTTTTTTCTCCATCAGATTTCTCCACCAATTTTTTTTAATTTTGACCAAATTTATTCAATTTTGACTTTTTATTGACCAACCATATTGCACAATTTTACCTACGTGGCAAAATCAAGCGTTCTGATTGGTTCAATTTTTTAATTCATAAGATTTAATTTGATAGAAAACTCCGAAATAATATAATTCTTTTATCATATAAAAGATTTTACCAGGGTGTGATCCCTTTTACCAAAAAAATGATTATTTGGTCCATTTGACCTCTAGGATAAAACCGGGTCTTGACCGGATCTTAACGGATATAGCCGGTTATTGGCCGAATCTAACCGGGTATAGCCGGGTCTTGACCGGATCTATCCGGGTCTTGGCCAGATCTAAGCGGGTCCAGCCGGATATAGCCAGGTCTTGGCAGAATTTAGCCGGGTCTTGGCCGAATATAGCCGGGTCTTGGCCGGATTTAACCGGTTATAGCCGAGTCTTGGCCGAAATATTCGGGTTGTTCGTAAAACATGGTGCGAAAGTGGTCATTGCTGATGTCAAATGATGACTTGGTTGGTTCCGAGTTTGCTTCTTTTGTTCATTGTGATGTAACTATTGAGTCAGATATAGAAAACGTCATCAACACCACAATCTTTCTGAAATGGACTACAACAAGATTCCGATCTTGTCTTTTACATTCGTTCTTCTTATAATCTCTTATAGATTGTTTTGATTAGCGGATGCAAAGGATCTGATTATTATCTTTGTTGTGTGGCGTCCCGTTTTCTCGTTCCTGTAAATCTTTCTGAAATCGTTCTTCTTGTGAGTGCGGGATCGAAACCCTCCAACAATTCTTGTTTGATCGTTTTATTTAATCATATGTGATCTGTAACCTTTTAACGATTTCATTCGTTATTGGTTGTTGTTCGGATTGGTTTTATTTGCGATTTTTCTAGGGTTTAGACCTTTATTTGTTTGTTGCTTGAAGGTGGTTTATGGTAGTGCATCAAAGGATGTTGTTTAACACTTAATTTAAGGTTTTGGAGTTGTATTGTTAACCCTCCATCTTTTTATTGTAATTGTCTTGTTGCGATTTATATCTAGGGTTTCGATCTGCTTTTACTTGAAAGTTATTTGGTGTCTTGGGTTGCTTGATTATTATTGGAAGTTATCGTCACATCCCTATCATAGCGATTTGGTATTTATTGATATAATCAAGCCCTTGTTAGGGTATCATATGGGTTTCAACTGCTGTCGTACGAATTCATTATTATGGAAGTGTGGTAACCATATATCGCATGTCGTTAGGGTTTCGGTTGTGCTGTTGATGTAGATTCTTTGTAACCTTTCATGTGATCTTGGAGCTGCAGATTTTAGGAAGTTTGCGAATTGATTCGTGTATTGATCTTGGTGGTTACATGATTTCTTGGACGGCTGGGCGAAACCCTAATTTTTTAGGGTTTCTTACTGTATGGGGTGACTGGATAAAGGGATTCTTTGGGTTTCGCTTTTATCTTTGTCATTTTCGCTGTTGGGGGCATCATTATAACGCATGATACAGTTGGAGGTTGATGATTATTTGTTGGGAAGTTACTAGTTTGGTCATGTTGACGTTGCTATTATTCGAGTATGGATTTGGCTGTCATGATCAATTCTCTGATGGTATGTACGTTGGAATTTTAATCTTATCAGGGTCTCTAAAGCTACATTTATGGTGGAAGACATGGCGATTGATAATTCTGGCAGAAGATGATTTGGTTCTTTATGACGGATATGAGGCTCCAGTCATTGTATTGTCGAAGCAAATGTTGAATTTTGTGATCTTTATGATATCTGCATAATAGAAGTGCTAGGAAGTTTTTTCTAGTTTTTTTCGTTGGTAGTCATAAGATTGGTTTGTCTCTCTTATTTAAAGCGTTAGTTAGTAGCACTTAGTCGCTTGTAAGTGTCCATTTTTAGACTGAGATAAGGGATGTCACCCTTATCCTTTGTACTTCAACGATTTTTTGGTGTAATATAATTTACCGGGGAAACCTTTTACCCAAAAAATCAACACCACAATAGCTAAGCATGGACAACTAGATATCATGGTTAACAACGCAGGGATTGTCGATGAGCGAAAACTCACTACAAAAAAAGGGGCCTTTTGGGACGACTTTTTTTTGAACGGACAAAAAACAGTGCCTAATACTTGTATTTGGTACTATTTGGTTGACCGTGCCAAAACTCACGTATTTGGAACCACTATTGACATTTTGTTCCAAATACATATGTATTTGGAATGGTTTTTTTAATAAGGTGCCAAATTCTAATATATTTAGAACGAATTTTATAAAGTGTCACAAATACCAATGTATTTGAAATGACTCTTATAAAGTGTGGCAAATGCCAGTTTATTTGGAACGGTATTTTTTTAATCAGCGTATTTCGAACAACTATGAAATTTGAACCGGATACAACTTGTTTCTCATTCTTTCGTACGCGTCAAGTATATGCTTTCCTTTCTGTCTCCGACATCAAATATCAACATGATATCGATTTTTTAGTTAATTCCTAATCAAGGTTCATTATTAACAATTAAGCTATAAGGTCATCTTTCTATCCGCATACCAGTAACAATCTTTTTCACCGTCAAATAAACCTCAAATCATTCAACAAACCTCAAATCAATTTAAATTAGGGGAAATATTAGCTACAATTTATTATAGCCAATTGGCTATAATTTTGTGCTAATATTGTGGGTCCATTAGTAATGTTTGCGGGTCCCTGAATCCTGTCTGCGAGTCCCTGTGTTATATCTTGTGTATTTTTAGTGGGGATTGTAGCCAATTGGCTACAATAATTGTAGGCAAGTTATCACTTTTAAATTATTTGTGTTCCATTCTTAAGAAGTTACATAAACTAAAACTTCATATTGTCCTTTAAAAGTAACTTTTTTTTGGTAAAGGGTTACCCCAGAAAATTTGTATTAAACACCAAAAATTGTGTACAATGGAAAGTGACTAAGTGTCACATTAACCTCGAGCTAGCTCGAACTTCTAAACAGAATGTGACATACCACAAACTGAACTAGAAAACCAATCACACGGCTTTACATTAAGAACTATATAGTCTAAATCGTGTAGGCATCTTCCATAGCGCAAGTAACTGTTTTGCCTTTGTCGTATTCTTGAACCGAAAAGAAACAAGTTTGAGTCTAACCGTGACAATAATTAAGTCTCTTACTTCTTTCGGTCATCTTCTAGCGTTCTTGAATAACCTTGTGTTCCTTTCGTTCCATATATAATATGATGACGCAGCAACAATTAACTTTCCCACCACAGCCTTAAACGATCGACTTGAAGACAAAGATTGAAACCAAAGCATAATATCATCCAAGCTTGGACGAACACTATTCATTTCAGCGTATATTCGAACAAGATTCCATACCTTGGAAGAAAAGTTGCATTCAAAAAATAGATGTTCATGTGAGTCCATAATCAGATCACATAATGGACATCTAAGGCTACTCAAATCTATGTTAGGAGCTACATCCCATGGCCTCAACTTATCTTGTGTCTTGAGACTCCTTCGCATTACCAGCCACATATGGAAGGAATGACGAGGAATGCAATGCGGAAACCATACTATATTATACCACGTAACATTAGTACCACGACTCCTTAACTCTTCCCATGCAAGATTAACCGAGAACAATGCCAAGTTACCATTTGAGTCTTTCTAGCATAACCTATCATTGCTAGCATCAATGTTAGGAATAGATATAGAACTCAAATTCGGGGATTTTAGTAACCAAGCTTGAGGCCAATTCCAAGCACCGTTAGAGATAACATCAGCTACACAAGATGTAATACTATAACCCTCCCTCGCGATGTCCCTTGGAGAGAGAAATCGAATAAGGGGACTTTGAGTACACCACATGTCATACCATAGAGAAGTATTAAGACCATTACCAAGTCGAACCCAAAAGAAAGGTCTAACAATTTCTCGCAACTGAAGAAGCTTACGCCAACTCCAACTCATACTCCCTTTAGGATTAATATCCCAAAGCGTACGACCCCGGAGTTTGTATGTATGTATTCAACGCACCCATAACGACTCTTTATTTGTTACAATGTTCCATATGTGCGTAGTCATTAGAGCAAGGTTAAATAATGATCTAAAATTTATGGGGTGTAACAAGGATTCATAGTTGGTTCGACCTTACTGCCTTGAACTTCCACCTCAAACTCAACTTCCTTCCCAGAATCTGCCGCACTAGCACCCTTAAGAGTATCCTTATACATAAGGCTCTCATTAAACACCACTTTCCTACTTATGATTATCTTTGGTTTGAAATCATCTAATCTCCATAATCTGTATCCATTCACACCATTAGGATACCCCAAAAATATGCATTTTATAGCTTTAGGCTTGAGCTTCTCCTGATTCACGTGTTAATAAGCAACACAACCAAATATCCTCAACATCTCGTAATTATCCGGATGTCCTAACCATAAATCCATAGGTGTCTTCTTCTCCATTGTTGTAGATGGAGACCTATTGATCAAATATGTTGTTGTCACTATTGCTTCTGCCCAAAACGAATCTGGCAAACTAGACTGAATCAGTAAACACCTAACCTTGTTCAAGAGCGTCCTATTCATTCGTTCAGCTAGACCATTCTGTTGCGGAGTTCCTGAAACTGTCAAATGTCTTGCTATCCTGCTCTCCTTGCACAAGTTCTTAAATCCCTGATTACAAAACTCCAAACCGTTATCCGTTCGTAGTTTCTTTAGTTTTCTACCTGTCTAGTTTTCCACTAACTGCTTCCACTCCTTGAACTTGCTTAATGCCTCATTCTTGTGTCTAAGAAGTGAACCCAAACCCTCCTCGAATAATCATCAATAATCGATTCCACCAGAGTCTATGATCCACTCTAAGAACCTCTCCTCACTCACCGCCATTAACAAGTCACCATTGTCATAACCCCCAGAATGCATACCAGAACCTTGTCCCACATTCTTCTTGACAAAGCCAGTTGATTTCTTCTTGTTCCTTTTTGGATAGTCTTTCTTCAGGTGATCCTCAGAATAGCATATGTAACACTTCAGTTTATAAGTTCCTTTACCTGTCAACTTTGATCGCAAACTACCACGTCCTTGATTACCCCGATGATCCGACCTTCCCCTTACATATAACCCATCACCATGATCCTTTGCATCTGTCCTCTTTTTCAACTCTCGTGAACTGAGGCTAGACAAGACATCTTCTAAAGTGAGTGACTCTCTTCCATAAAGCAATGTCTCCACAAACTTATTATATGAAGGTGGTAACGACGTAAGTAACATGAGTGCCTGATCTTCGTCATCAATATCAACGTTTATGTTCGCCAAGTCACCGATCAACTTATTAAACTCATCTATATGTTTAGATAATTTCTTACCTGAATGCATGTAGAAAGTAAACAGCTTCTTCTTCAAGTACAATTTATTGGCTAAAGACTTTAACATATACAACGTTTCCAACTTTAACCAAACACCCACCGCAGAATCCTCTTTGTTGACTTCCCTCAACACCTTGTTATCCAAGCACAAGAGTAAGGAACTATGTGCTTTCTTGTAGACATCCGTCTTCAACATCGCAGTTTTATCAGTGTCCGCCATGGTTTTCGGGAATGGATCTAACGCAGCCTCCCAACCATGTTGAATTAATAGACACCGCATCTTCACACGCCACAACACAAAGTCATTAGACCCGTTGAATTTTTCTACGTCAAACTTCGCTATCGACGACATATTCTTTCACCTTTGTTGTTTTAGTATACCCTTCTTGCAAAATCGATTCTTTAGATAAAACCCTAAACCTCAATTTAAATCAAGCACCAATCACAAATCTTGAAAACTAAGATAACTAATAATTTCACTTGATCCACAAAAAAGTTCAAAACCCAATAACAAAAAGAAACACACTAATCGTTTTAAAAAACGACAATAGCCTTTAATATATTTGTAAAGTAGTTTATGTTCTTTTGTTATTGTACTACTAAAACTAATTCACACAAGAATTAATTACCTTTGTCAATTTGTGGTGTATACCCATGTGATTGTAAGAAAAGCAACCAATTAGTGTACTTTTCTTTATTGTTACTTCACGTCAACTAAACAAATAATAAGAAAAACTTCGCCTTCTTCGTTTCACCCTACAACTCCAAGAAATCGATTCTAAAAACCCGAAACCGTTGTCTTTGCTCAAACCATCGAACCAGCCCTCGAACTTCAAGACCACAATAACCTCAACTTTGATACTACTTGTTGGACGATTACGAAAACAACCTGAAGTTCGGATCGTAGTACACTAGATCACGGGATGAATCGAGCACAAGTTACACCTTCAAACGATACCCGTTGAAGAACTAATAAGCGAGAAGAACGAAGAGCATAACACCACAAAGTTTAATCACACGTTTAAGTTTATTAACACCACAATCGGTTACAAGGAAAGAATCAAAAGAATGCACGTGTCTTGTCCATCACCCCCACCTCCTTATATAAGGTGAGGGGGCCGGTTAACATACCATAAGTCGGCTAGAAAACCCTAGGCCCAATCCAAACCGGCACAAACACATTGCTAATACAAAAACTATATAATAGAAAAAGACTACTTTGCTACCTTCCTTAACTTATCGTTATATATTAACTAGACTCGACAACTAATACTATCATTCTAGGTTTTAATTTTTTTTGTTTAATGGCAATATTATTAGAACTAGCAAGGAGCTAGAAAATTACAAACTAATGGAACCAAGATTTTTCATCCACGTAATCCAGTTGAGTTTAGATTTACATTGACTAGAACACCAAATGAAAGATAAGCGAACTAAATCATCAAAAAAAGCTCTTTACGAGGCATGTGATTGCTCAGCAAAAAAGGCTTGATTCATGAACCTCCAAATTAACCACCACATAACATAATTAACGCCTTCAAAAATCTCCTTAACACCCTTGGAAAGACAATTATTATTCATCCACGACAACCATTCTTCATGAGAAGCACATTCAGAGAAATCGAACTCCCACCAATGGAATGAATATTCTCTCTAGCTGTCGACGCACAAGTGCCAAGAAAAAACGTGATGAATAAGTAGCATCCACCGAGATGTTACATATAGGGCAAGGGGTAAAAAGGTATATATCAATCTCTTTAAGAGATAAATTTTTTTTATTCCAGCCGGGTAGGAAGATTGTCCAATCAAACTCTCCAACCAAAGACATTGATCTTAATAGGAATGATGTTTACCCTATTTGTCATAGGAACTTTATCCTTTGCAAAGAATACACACCGTCATTCCGGCTTAATCATCAATAAAATTGCGAACCGATTTCACCGAAAATTCACCCGAAGCTTCATACGACCAAACCCAACGATCTAACATAGGAGCTAAAATTATACCTTCTATATGAGATTGAAGCTATTGTTGCTCTTCCTCTATACCACATCTAGGAGCACGACGAAAGGAGGTATCCAACGATTCACTTTTCAATTTATCTACAACAGGTTGTTTGTTTCGAAGATTCCAACACAAATAATGTAGGAAATGTTTCAAAACCGTATTATTTAACCAATATAAAGTCTTCTCCATTACCAACTTTTTTACAAACAAAAGCCATATAAAGTAATTCAATTCATTGGTTTGTAAGGGTGCACTCACTCACGTATGATTCCAGAATCGATATCAAAGCCAAGGAGGAACACCTTCGATTGTGGATAGAATCAAAAGAGTCAATTGCGCCCTTATCTCTATAAATAGCTTTGATGAACCTTACCCATAGAGAAGAAGGTTGCGTTAAAACCGCCAAATCTATTTGAAAAGGAGAGCACGATTAAAAGCCAAAAGAAACTTGAAAAAACCGAGGCCACCATATTTTTTAGAAGCTAAAACTTTATCCCATTTAATCATTGGCATCTTTTTTTCTGAACCATCAATTCCATTGAAAAAATTCCTTCTAATCGACTCCATACTAGTAAGCACTCCCATGGGAACTTTGAAGATAGACATATGATATAACGGAATGGAACTTAAGACAGATTTAATTAGAGTGAGACGACCTCCATTTTAAAGAGTCTTGAGCTTCCACTTAGATAGCCGAGAAGATACCTTAGATATGATATCGTCCCACGTTTTAATTCTAGACATAACATATTTTTTTATCTGAATAAGTCAATACTTTTGTAATATTTTTTCTATTTTGTACCGAGCGGTTTTTTTTTACATTGCCTAAAAAAAAAAAAAAACCAAATGGGCCGGCCCAAGTTGAGAGCCCAACCAATAATAATAAAAAAAATGGGCCGGCCCAACACTGTAGCACTGTAGCTACAGTAATAATGAACAGTGTTTTGTGAGTGGGCCATGCGACGTCGTTTAACACTTCTATTAAGTATATTATAATTAGAGATCGTCAAAGAACCATTAATGGAAATGTCCGAGAATTAATTACAGTATAATATGATAAATAAAACTTGCTGAGCAAGTTTGCATGTCTCTCTAGGTTTAACTAACATGTTTTTTTATTTTGTTTTTTAAAGTATTATTGTTGGTTTCTCTTGACCCACTCAAAAGTATAATGTTTTGTACTTTTCACAACCATCAACTTATTTTTTTCCATGTTTAGAGCACGGGGTATGGTCTCAAGCCGTGGAGCTCGATCCGTGGAAAAAGTGGTGTCACATCACAATTTTTTTCTCATAACACCAAAACACCTTATAACAACAAAAACACCCTCCCTAGTTAACACCACAATTTTATGTGTTATGGGGACCCCGCATTTCTTAAAAAGTAAAAAAAAATTAATGCACGACAGCGCTAGACACGAAAACGCGAGACACGGTACGGTGTCTCGCGCCGTCGTATGACGTTTTCCGAGACCATTTGGGCTGGAGATAACGGCTTGAGACACGAAAATGCCACTTCTGTTGTGGTTGTGGCGTTTTCACCCAAAACACCACTTTTTTGATACCATACCGTGAGCTCTTACATTATAAGAGTGAAGGGTGACTACGGGAAAAGGTAAATATCATCTAACCATGTCAGCGGGAAAAAGCAATTTACCACACCTCACTTTTATGGAAAACACAAAATGATAACTGATCGGCGTTCTAGTCTCGAAAAAAGAAAAGTTGATTTGGAAGAAAGAGAGTTTTTGATTGGTTATTTTTTTGAGCGGATGAGAGATAATGTTTATTTTATTATGTTGTGACCGAGTCAACATGATGTGTTATTATTTCAGGTTAATAGACAAACAAAAATGGTAGTAAGGGAATTAGAACGAATCAAAGATGAGTATTTCTTTTACTTTTTGTACCTTCTTATATTTGATAACTTATTGTAGTTGATGAAAAGTATTTATTATTTTTTCTATGCACTTAAATAATGTAATATATAAAAAAAAAATACTTGCACCAAAAAATTTTCGGCGAGGCTTATCGAGCTTCAATTAAATTACACTTTTACCCTTTTATATACTTAAATCGAGTCGAGTCAAGCTTGATATGCCGATAATTTATCGAGTTCGAGCATGATATATGTAAATAATCGAGCTCGAGTCGAGGTTCGAGCTCGAGTTTAATATAACGAGTCGAGCTCGAGCTCTAAATATAAAGCTCGGTCGAGCTCGAGTCAAGTTTCGAGCTCGAGTATTAATATTCGAGTCGAACTCGAGCATGACAGTACTCGGCTCGACTCGGCTCGTTTACACCTTGTGTTCTACATTGTTTTGCTACTACGATTCTTATGTTAGTTCTACAAACTAGAAGCTAATGATAGGTTGAAAGTTATATGACTTGTGTGTTGGATTGTTTAGATATTGCTGTAATAATGGGTGGACCTGCAAAATCGTGAATCGATAGTCTTGCGGCCGACTCTTTTGTAGCTTTTAATCAATTTAGGCGGGGTTAATCAGTGATTAATTGGATTGACATTTCCGACGAGTTTTGCGTATTTTTCACGAGTTTTGAGTATTTTCGAAAAAATTAGAAAAACAAAAACTTGTAATATATATAAACAACTACTATAAGTGATTAAGTTTGCAGTGAGTTTTGAGTATTTTCGGCAAGATTTGCATTTCACCACCATTGATCATCGACCACGGTTGACCGATTTATTCGGGCGATTTACATAAATCGGAAAGGTTTTTTTTTTTTTTTTTTTTTGAACGGCAAATGTAATTTTATTAAAAAATGCTAGAAAGAAACTAGCAGACGATATACACGCAAAAACGATCCAACAAACAAAGAACGAAAAGGAACAGAAAAATACTAACGAAACGAACTCGCAAAATAACCAAATGCTATTAGAATAAGAAGTATCCCACCATGGCGCCAACTGAATTAACTCCCATGAACGAAACCGAACACCCGAGGCATCAACCCAAAAAGCGATCTAACCGACATCCTTTGTTTGTCTCGATAAGGCATTATGAAGAAGAATAGCTTCTTTAACGTTGTCATAATAACTCCAAATCTGAAGATCGCTAGGAAAATAATCTTTCCACGAACGTAGTTGCGCGAGAGAGAACAACCCGTGTATATTTCCATTGGGGTCTCTATAGCTCCATCGTTTATCAGAATCTATCTCGTCACTAGTTAGAGGACCAATATAATCAATC
>BQNB010003171.1:0-93689 GCA_026074375.1 Tanacetum coccineum | reverse complement strand
GGATGGTGGAGGTGGTGTGATGATGATTGGTGGTTGTGAGAGCATATGTTTAATATATGAAAACATATATCGAAGTTCATCGCTTAACCCAAAGATGAGGGTTCGGTTGTGGATACAATAAAGGCATGAGTTACCATGTGCTTCAAGTAAATTCTAAGGAATAGGATGCTCAATGATAGGTGGTGAAGGTGATGGAGTATCAAATTGGACATCAAGTAGGGTAATTGGGGAAAGAGCGAGGGTGATGTCCATTGATGCATTTTCTTGAGTTGGATGTGGTGGAGAAACCCTTGGAGGAGGAGATGTTGGTGGGTTCAACAAGTAACCATTTGTGAGGGTGATGTTGATGATGTTGGTGATTGGGTATGTAATTCAGTTGAAGATGAAGACGTGTCCTTTTGTTTGATGGGTTTTGAATGGCAATAGGATCACTAGGTGATGAAATTTTGAAGTTTGGGTGATGGAGTTTTTGTGTCATCTTGGTTAAATCCCCAAACAATTATCTTGGTGGAATGAATGTTTGATATTTTATGTTCTCTTGGAGACTTTGGGAAGTGGAAGCTCTAAGTGAGGTCATGAATGTGTATGGTTGTTGATGATTAGTGTAGGAGATGGTGAATTGTGTTTAATGCTTTGGGGGAAATTTATTGGAAGAGATTTTGTTTTGAAAATGGAATGAATTTGGTATAAGTTTAGGGAACTTCAAATGTTGTTCAGCATTCTGGGAAAGATAGCTGAAACTAAGTAAAAGAAGCAAAAACATCATTGAGAAATATTGTTTTAACCCGTGAAGGGCTAAGGCTGTCCCCCGATAACATTAAGGGGGCGGCCCTTATGAATTAAGGGCCGCCCACTATAATGTCCCATTTTTTACAGAAAACATTTTTTCTCAGGATTTTTTGTGAGGGTTATTTTGTTTTTGGTGGTAAATTTGCATCAAGCCTATAGAGTTTTATAAGCATATTTAATCTTATAAGATATAATAAACACATTAAATCATGAAACCAAAATAGCATAACTAGTTGATTTAAATAAAACAACCAAAGGTTTAAGGCATCATAGCAAATAAGTACTTAAAAGGTAACCAACATATAAGATCCCTTTCCGAAATATATCAGATTGTCACCACGACAAGTTGTTATTAACATACACATAATAATCAAGTTAAAATTTTGTCTTAAACTACATTAGACCATCTAGTTTCACTATACCACTCCTATGGTCTTCAATTTCTTCTTCTTGCTAAACACTCCTTTTAGTGCCTTTCCAAATGACTTGAAACATCCGCGCATCTCCTTATGCATTTCTTGTGTTTGGTTGAGCAAGGTGGTATGTCGTTCAAAGAGAGTTTCATCAGTTTGTTCAGAAGCAGAAGGCATTTTGTATTTTGGGTAGTTGATGGATTAAGAGAGTTAAGATAAGTGGTAGGGAGATGTCATTCCTTGCACACGAGAAGTTTTTCGACATCATCATCATCATCGTCATGTGATGAATGACGTGCCGTGATGATGAGAAGATGAGATGAGACGGAATGGCGTGCCCTTCCCGATCCACTTCGAGTCTCCGAGATTGTTTACAGAGCAAGAGGACGCATGACTCGATCAACAATGTCATAAATGCCATTGTCGAGATGAGGATATACTTCCATGATGTGACGATAAAGACGAGTCAAGAACATACTGTATGGAAGATTGGCGGTTGGATTTGCTCTAGCACATTCGATTCGTTTGACAAAGAAGTAAGCAAGATTGTATTGTTCCTCGGCAACAACACAATACAACATGTGAGCAAGACAAGCGGGGAATTGTCTCCCGATGTCCTCCTAGTCCAAACACATTCTCTCGAATGAGTTCTTCCCATTGCTTCATGTCGGGGCTTAGTTCCTTAGTGAGGATTTGATTTGGAGTGAGGGTGACGGTTTGACTTTTAATGGTACGGTCTACCATGACACGTTCCAATTCAAGAAGTCGACGAATATCGTCGGGAGTTGGAAGGTCGGTGGAATATGGTCCCTCGGTTTCTTAAGAATACTCAAGAGATCCAAGGTCCCACTCGTTGGTGAACACGGCTTGACCGTTGTAAGGAATTTTGAGGATTTGACCGAATTGGGCAAGAGTGAGAGTTATGAATTCATGTTGAATCATAAAGGAGATGACAAGATAGCCATATTCATCGGTTTGAACCGTGACTTGACTATAGAAATCAAAAATGAATCTTGGAACAATCAGTTCGTTGATTTTAAAGATACAATCGAAGCGAATATTTGTGAAGAGACACTCGATGTTGTTGGATTTGTAGTAGGCTTGATCAACAACACGTCCTTCGTGAATGTTGCGATTTTCAATAGGTTTGTAGAATTAGGAAATAGTAGGGGGAATGCCGAGAATTTTGGATACTTTTGGTATGTAGGATTTAGTGAGAGATATATCAGTGGTAGTAGCTATATGTGAAATAGTTTACCGCTTTTTAATTTAATGTTTATGTTTGTTTATAAAAACTTAGATTCAACTTTTTGTGAATTCAATACTTGGTGTATTGTTGGTGGTGGTGGGTTTTTCGTCACTAGCGGTGGTAGAGGGTTGAAGTATGGGGGGAAGAAAAAATGGTGTTTGGCTATGTATTTTCGAATGAAAAAGGGAAGTTTGTTTTTCCAGTGGCCGGCCCCCTTAAATAATTAAGGGGGCCGCCCTCTGAAAAAAAATTTCTTTGCCTTTGTTTGGCCATTATTGTCGATGTAATGATAAGTGTCAAAATACGTTGGAATATACTAGTAATATTATTTAATATAATCGAGAATGTAAACTTAAATTTTTAATTTACCTTTTCGTTAAAAAAAAGTGATTTTTTCGGATGAGTTAATTCTGTTGTTAAGTCGAAGGAAGGTATTAACGAGGATTAAGTGACTTTTTCAATTAACTTCTCGTTATTGTAGTGAGAGATTTATTCTCGGATGAATAATTAAATGTCCACGATTTGGTGAAATTCAAGACTGGATAAATATTGAATGAGTACTTAGAGATGATAATCGTTAGTCGCTAGTTAGGATCGTAGACGTGATGCAGATGTCGTGGACCAATGGTTGACATGGATTCGAGACGATCGTTGAAGTCGATGGGAGGTTTGTTTATTCCATCGTGTGTCTATGTTGCGTTGCGTGACTAATAATTCTTCTATGTTAATTGTTAAACCACTAGCTTGCATCTTCTTCCATCTACGTGGAAGTTTGTAGTGGTCATTAGAAGATTTCTATTTTGTAGACATTTGACTTTTAAATTCTTAATCGAAAGAGTAGTTCATAAAGAATAATCTTGTAGAAGCTAGTAAACCTATCAAATAGGTTTTTCTGAGGTCTACACTTATATTTTGAAGAACTTATTATGCTTCATTATGATAGAAAAAACATAGAATTTATTTGTAATCGTATTTTATTATCTTGGATTTTATTGATGATTGGTGGGACGTACTCTTAGACTTTAGAAGTATTCGTTAATGTCTTCAGGAATGGTAAAAGATAATGGGGTCATGGGGAACATTATCATGAATTCTTTAGTCCGAAACAAAGGATTGTTAGTAGATAACATACCACTTCAAAGGATGTGATGACTTAGCATCTTGGTCCCCAACGTTTCATGTATCCGAGCGTTTTGTTCCGCATATATTTTGCATTTGGTTTTGGAAAATAACATGGTGACATCTTCCACATTGAGTGAAACTATGTGGATGTGAAATGCTTCCTTATTTATGTGATTTAGTGATTGTTTTGTCTAACTTGGTTCTCCTAGGTTGAGGTGTATGTAGGACGAGGACGAGGGATTATTGTATTCTCGAAGGTGGAGTTTTTATACCTTATTGTGGGTTTAGTAAATCCTGACTTCGGGTTTTTAAGGAGGGTTTGTAAAATGTTTTACTTCATCATCACTTTGCAATTGGATTTTAGTATTATTTATAAGTATTAAATTTTGGGTTTTGATTCTATCAATTTTTCTTTTGACTCGAATTCTTGTGCTTTTACAAAACTTTACTTGTTTGGTTTCGCTATGGTGTATCCTTTGTTAATTTAAAAAAATAATCCGGATTTATCTCCGAAAGTCTTTTGAGAATTTATTATTTTCTTAAGTGAGTGACTACTATCATTAAATTTATCTAGCCTAGATATTTCTTTTCTAAGCACCACATTTTCAAGCTTAAGATCTTGACATAATTTTCTGTCTTCAATTATTTTTTCTTACCTTTTTCTAACTAGATTAATTTGTTTTTTAGTTCTAGTACTTCATTTTCTAATTTTTTTTAGCTTGTTTTAGAGTTTTATTTTTTGCCATGACTTTTAGTCCTAATTTGCATAGTCTACTATATTCATTTCTAAAGTCATTTTCAGTCTAGTTAATGATGGTCAGCAACTTAATATCTCCGACGGTTCGGAAGTAACCTCATTGGATTCTTTAGCCATTAAGACCACTTTTCGTTCCCATTTGTACTTTCTCCTCTTCATCATCGTCGCTATCACTCCAAGCTCCTCCCACGAACGCCCTTTGATTTTGATATTTTAATTGTTTCGGACATTCTCCGATGAGATGATTTGGATCTCCACACTTGAAACATTTTCTTTCACTTGTCTTATTTTTGTCATCTTTATTTCTTTGGAATGATATTCTTTCTTATATGGTTGTTTTACGAAATCGTCCTTGTTCTTTTGAAGAATTTCTTGAAGTAGTCTTTCGCCATTGCGTATTCTTCATCATTCACTATCGGAGGTTGAACTATCTTCATCACTAGATCCTTTCTTGCTTTCATGGCAATAGAATCTCACTTTGTTCTCTTTTGTTTTTGGACGGTTTTCGGAGTCTTTCTTGATTTCTTATTCCTAGACTTTTAAATTTTCCTATAAGTTCTTTTCTAAGTGAAAGAGTTGTTAGAATCTATGATTTCTTCAAGTGCGTGACTTTTGCGAGCCATTTAGGAGGCAATGCCCTAAGAGCACTTTCTCTAACATAATTCTTGCTAGAAAAACGTTCTTCAAGTGTTTTAGTAATAGTAATTATTAGTGTTAAATTTAGCAAAGTCTTATTATATATTGATTCCTCTTCCGGAATCATGAATTGGTCTTATTGTTGTTACAGAGATTATTTTATTTGATGTGGACTTGATTATTTCCTTGTTGGGAGTGATTTAAATTAGTTATCCCCTTTTTTTCCTTTGCGGTCATTGACACATAAAAATTCTTTCATGTCTATTTTGTGGTTTAAAACATTATAAATTACCATTTTGGCTTCATTTTTTGTAGCATGTTTCTTTTAAGATCATCATTTTGTTTGTGAAAAAGATACAATTTCTTCATTTTTAGTTTCGGATTAAATTGAATGGGAGGACAAATCACCATCCGGTGATTACATGCCAAAGTTATAGATCTTTTTGACTTCACATTAGTTTCGAATCTATTTTTCCTAATTAAATTAAAATCCATCTCTTTCAATATAGTGGTTGGTCTTTGCATAGATTGCCCTTCTAAATATTTTTCTGATTCCTCTAGGTCGATTCAGGTTTTAAATTTAAAATTTTTTTTAAAATCTTGTTTAAACGTGGTCTATCATTGATACTATAATTGTGGAAATCTAGAAGGGGGGGTTGAATACTAGTTTACGTTTTAAAATTTTTAGTTTTATGTTTGTTTATAAAACATAGATACGAACTTTTTGTGAATTCAATGGGCTTGCACAATATGAACAATGTAATTGATGGACATGATAATATGGTAAGACAGAGTTAAGAGTAAAGAAGAACAATCAAACCAAATCGCGATGATTATAGTGGTTCGGTTACGAAGCTACATCTTCCGCCCTACTCCACTCCCGACACCAACTCGAGAGTATTTCTTCAATATGTCTACAACTACCTATTATGGCGAGAAACCGTACTCAAGGTTGCATATATCATTTTTCGGTGACACTAAGCTAAATGTCGAGTTTTAATCTTAGCTAGAACCAATCTATCACAACACAACTTCGACTTGTTAACGATACTTCACGACTTAGTCACAATTCTTCACAATTAACGACTTCTTAAAAACTTCACGAATTCCCTTCAGAACTTCACGATTCACTTCACCCACAACTACTTATACACAACTACCTAACACTACTTGGTAAGTATCACAAACATCTTACTATACTTTCAAAGATCACCCTAGATCTAGCTACTACACACACTACAAGATATACAATTGATTTACAAATATGGTGTATATGTATGCAATTCAATAGTATTTGCTATGCCACACTAAGGCTGTAATACTTCTTCACTTGTTGAGTGGAAGTTTATTTCTTCTCTTGCACTTGAGGACATATAAATTGGATCACTTGGAAACAAAGCTTTAAGATTAAATGATCAAACGATTTTAGAGTGGATAAGTGGGCTGTTTTGAGCAGAAAGAATTTTGAGTGCAAAAGGTGGAGAAAAAATATTGAGGACTAGTCCGGTATTCTATAGGACAGAAGGAGGATTGCGGAGTCTAGGCCGGCCCTTAAATAGGGTGTACGGCCCCCTTATAATTATGGGGTTTGGCGCCCGCCAATGTATTTTAGGGGGCCGCCCCTTTCAGACGCTCTCTTTTTTGTCCTATACTCCAGGGGAGGTGTTTACTAGACCTTTTATAGCCGTTTTAGGTTCGAAAATTTGATTAATTCAAAAATGTTTATTTGAATAAAACACTTTTTTTTAATTGTTGAATATGTTTTGTAAGTTTTTAATAAACATGTTTACAAATTTTATAAAAGTTATGAGGTTGAATTAAAATTTCCTTTGATACTTAAAATGCATCAAGCGTTTATTTATTCATAGATCCTTGGGAGTGATATAAGTTTAAAATGAATATTAATACCATCTTATTACTTGTTATGTTTTAATTTTTCATTGTATGTTTTTATATTTTGTGGATTTCAAAAGGTAAGGATGTGGAAAAATATTAATATTGTGTTTTTGGTATTATTTCTATCAACATAGTTTTAAAAGTTTTTTTGGCGGATCAAAGTAATAAGTTATTGTTTTGGTTAAAATGAGTCAAAACTTGTGTTTGGCAAAACCCATAAAGAACGGTTCGCCCGATCGTTTAGACCAAGTGTGTGTTTGCTATTTAAGTATATATTTTAAGAAAGAATTTTGGAAGTTTTCATGCTATGTTGAGTTATAGAAATCGAGTTTTGGTCATTTTAGGCATGTATTAAAATTGGATCAAAAAAAGTTTTGTTGAAAATGGGTCTTTATGGGGAATTTCGTATTAAAATCAACCTTATGGTGTTTAAATGTTGAGTCATCCCGTCATTTTAAAGATAATTGAGTCTAGTTTTATATCAAAATAGTCTCAAGGAATGATTTGTAATATATTGTTGTCAATTTATGAAATCATAACAAAAGATCAGATTTGGGTCATGGTGTTTTCGCTAAAAGTTTTTAATATTTTTGGTCATGTTAAAAATGGGGCATTTCAACAACACTTCGCTAAAACTATTACGATTTTTGAAAGTGCACCTATACTTGTCATTTTGTGCCACTATTAACCCACTGTTTTACTACTAGTTTCTCCAACTAGTTCTTCGAGCTTGTTCTCCATCTCCCAACAATCAATTATACATCATTGGTCCACAATTGGTTGGCATAAATTTTATGATTATTTGTGTTCTCCTTGAAAAATCCTTTATTATTTTTTTATTATTTTTGCTTATATGCTTCGTGCTACTGAATGTTAAAGCTTAAACATGATTTGCATGACGTTTGTTTTTAAAGTAATATTGTCTCTTGTACAATATTTCATACAATTAACGTGTTGCTTGTTAACTCATAATATGTCATCTTAAAACATGGGTTGCGATAATTTGGTCTCTATCTCGCTCATTATATGTACATTGTTACAAATTTATATTGCTTTTGTGCAATTATATTATGTCAAAGTTTCTTGGTATTCATGTTAAAAATCTCTTGATTTCTTTTAATTCTAGTTAATCTAACTTCATTATTTAATACGCTCATCTTTTGGAATTAGTGTATTTGTTTCCTTTGTTCTTTATCTTTCACATCATTGTTAGTGCAATCGATTTACTAATCTAAATCATCTATGTCATTAAACTTGTGTTTGGTTGAACTATTTGGAACATGTACATGTATGAATATTTTTATTTCTCATATCGTTTATGTTTGAATTCTTGAATGTTTGTTTGTAAACTAAGTCGTTTATGCTTTTGGTTAGTTTTTATGCAATTCATGCTTCTTGATTGTCATTCCCCTCTAGAATTAGGAGCGTTTGCTATAGTAGATAATCATAGGATCTAAGTGTTGGATCTTTTCCATGAGCCTTTTGCATTATCAAAAAACTCTATTTAATCACTATCTCTAGCGAAAAATAAGCTTAGAAATTCATTTAGGATACATTTCTAGGATTTTTTAGTTTTTGAGTAAACCCTTGTCTGCAGGGGCCGGTTCCATCGCAGCCTAGCGGTTCCATTGTGCAAATGGAAACAGTGCCTGCTGGGTTCTAGAGAAGGCAATTTGGCCGGTTGGGGTAGTTAACATTAATTTCGAAAACTTATTTAGGTTATTTTCACCTATATTAAGACTACCAAATATTTTGTTTTGTCTTATCTAGCATTTATGTCCTTTTAAAACTCATAGAATTAATCCAATATATTTCGAACATGCTTTATGTCTCTTTTTAAGCTTGTTGCAACATTATGTTCTCCTTTCTCTTAATTTTTGGGTATTTACCTATCTGTGTAGTATACTTGTTAAACTTTCGTGTGATAATTACTCGATGTGATCGATGTTTTATTCGGCTTTTGTTGCCTTCGTGATATTGTATGTTTTGAACTTTCATGCTTGTAATATGATAGTCTTGTTTTTTTCTTGTCGTTAGATTTAAAGCTGTTATCTCATTTGGCCTTGATATAGTGTAGATAAAGATGAATTTCTTTTTCAAGTCATTTGTGCTCATTCTGTCCACATTTATCATACTTTAATCATATTTCTCATTACATGTTCATACATTTGTCATAATCATCACCTCACCTACTTTATTAAAATAAGCTTACAATTGGTAGTTGCTTGCATGTACGCATCTTCCGCCACCTCTTTCACCATCTTTACAATATCAATCTTTCCCCACTTACAAAGTCACCTGGTTAGCACCCCTGCAATCCAGCATACCTTCATGGTTGGTTTAGTGTAAAGTCTTTTTAACCTCTATCTTTATAGGGGCTTCCATCGAGTCTTTTTTCTTACAAGAAGAATCATAATGAATATTTTAGCTAACTCCTACCATAACCACAACCTACTTGCTGGATCATTAACCAATACAAAAACCATGTCGGTTAAATCACCTCACACTTTCCGTTACTCATAAGATTCTTTTGTCAAAAGACTAGTTAATTTTCATAAGGAAATGTGTCTCATTCCATACACATCGTAAACACATTAACAACCTCAACACCTAAATTACCATACCTCAAATGATGAAAGTAGTAGGATTATACCTTTTAGATTATCCTTCCTCTAGTTTACTTTTCTATGAGTTTCTTTTAGAAGATCATATTGCATTCTAGTTTTAGTGCATCATATTCCACCATATATACATTTTATTATATATGACTTAATCGAAAGACGAAATATATAGTGCACTAATTTTTTTGTAGGTTCAAACATTCAATTTAGTGTGTAATGGAATACTTGTCTCCGGTGGAAGTATGCAATATTTGATTTTCATTTTGTTGGTTCTTGCATAGTACACTTTGGGGTATTTTGGTTACTCATCCATGGATGAAGTTTGCAAACTTTTATTTCCTTTTGTAGGTTTCATTTGGACGCCCTCAAGATTTTTATTGAGGGGGAGCATTCGTTAAGAATCCTATTGGGTGTCTATACACTTTGGGTATAGACATTATTTGTCTATGAACAATAACTATTATTGCACTAATTCTTAGGTTTTGTAGGATCATACTTGACGCCCTCGGAGCGCGCAAAGGGGGGAGGCTTTCATAGAGCATTTATTGTTTAGGATTAATTGGCTTCAAGTTGATTCTTAGAATTGTACTGCTCAGGGTTTCTATTAATGCTGTCAAGCAAATACTTAGTACTGTTGTGTTTTAGTATACTTTAGTTAGATGGAATTATTAATTTTTGCTATTGTTGTTAGTAATGATCTAGTATAAAAGTTACTACTGCTAGTTACTATTGTTAGTATATATTACTACTGTTAGTATTAAGTTACTGCTGCTAGTAGAAGTTAAGACTGCTCAGAGGTGAAGACTGAAAATATACTAAGTAGTTACTACTGCTAGTAACACGTACATGTTATGTCCTGCTACGTGTATGTTAGTACCGCTAGAGTAAACTTCTAAGTAGTTAATGCTTAGTACTGCTCAAGATTACAACTGCTAGTACTAATTAGTTAGTACTGCTAGAAGAAAGTTAGTACTGTCATTACTAACTTAACACTGCTGAAAGAGTTAACACTGTTGCATGAAGACTTAAGACTGCTCAAGAGATAAAGATGTGTGAAGAGATATGCATTGACTTATTCTATGTATATTCTATTTAGTTAGAAAGATATACATATAAGATTAGAATTATAAAAGATTTGTAGTTATCATGTAAAGGACTCCTTGGTGTATAAAAGGAGATCCTAGGTTATGATGTTAGATGTGATTCATTCATAGAGTTACATGCATAGCTTCAAGGTTGTAAACCCTAGTACTAGACAAAGTACTCATATTATTGATCTTAATAATATTGAAGCTTTTTGTTACATCTTTGTTCAATCATATTTACTGTTACATTCATATTTCTTCTAAGTATTGAAGAGTAGATTCCGCATACTCTTTAATATACACACAAAGTTTCTACCATAGTTATTTTGGATTTATCCAAGGTAACATACACTTTACAAGCTAAAGAATCAATCATAGTTTGGGATCCCCAAGTGGTATCAGAGCTTGTACCTTGAGAAACTTTGATCTAGAAGAAACAGTCTAGAAGAACTCTTTACTCAACAAGAAGATATGGAACTAGAAACTACACAAACTAGTACCACTGCAAAGCTACCCATGCTAAAGCAGGGTGAATATGAAATGTGGAAGTTAAGAATTAAGCAATACTTTTAAGTACAAGACTATGCTCTATGGGATGTCATAGAAAATGGAAACTCTTTCAGACCAGCAGCTCAAACAACAACAAATGTTGATGGTTCCTCAACTACATTAATACCAGGTCCTGTAACTGTTGATGAAAAGACTCAAAAGAAGAATGATGTGAAGGCAAGAAGTATGTTACTAATGGCACTTCCAAATGAACATCAACTGGCTTTTAATCAGTACAAGGATGCTAAGACTTTGTTTGCTGCTATACAAACAAGATTTGGTGGTAATGATGCCACAAAGAAGACTTAGAAGACTCTTCTGAAACAAATGTATGAGAACTTTAGTGCTCCAAGCACAGTGTCTCTTGACTCTATTTTTAACAGGCTTCAGAAGATTGTAAGTCAGCTTGCTATCTTGGGTGAAAATATTTCACAAGAAGATCTCAATTTGAAACTTTTGAGACGCCTGCCTTCTGAGTGGAATACTCATGTTGTGGTCTGGAGAAATAAACCTGATCTAGACATAATGAGCTTTGATGACCTCTAAAACAATTTCAAGATTGTTGAACAAGAAGTTAAAGGAACTGCAAACTCAAGCTCAAGCTCAAGTTCCCAGAACATGACTTTTGTGTCAACTCCTAGCAGTACTAATGAAGTTAATACTGCTTATGAAGTTAGTACTACTAATAGTCAAGTGAGCACTGCTAGTGCTCAAGTTAGTACTACTAACTTAAGTGATGCCACTGTTTATGCATTTTTGGCCAATCAACCAAATGGGTCTCAACTTGTACATGAGGACCTTAAACAAATCCATATAAAGATGACTTAGAAGAGATGGATTTGAAGTGGCAGTTAGCATTACTAAGCATGAGGACAAGAAGGTTTTTCTAGAAAACTAGTAGAAACATCACTATCAATGGAAGTGAAACAGCTGGATATGACAAGTCCAAGGTAGATTGTTTCAACTGTCACAAGTTGGGACACTTTACAAGAGAGTGCAGAGGATATAACACCCTGTGTTTTCAAGTCATCGACGACATCAATAAATTCACAATGTACCTTTTTGAATTGTACGTGTTTGCTTAAAATTGTAAACGTTAGGAGCTGGTTTTAACTAGAGTTATATGGCAGATGATGTTGTCCCTACAGAACATGGCTCTTATGGGCTTTTCAGGACTCTTGAGGTACATAATGATAAATTTGTTCAAAAACCTGTCTATTATGCTTGAAAACTCTTAAACTCAACTTGATGATTTAAGAATGGAGTTTAAACAATATGAGTTCAATCATAAGCTATTTATATAAGAGGTTGATATGTAGAAAAACAAAACTTGTCTTTTTACAAAAGAACGAGGTTATTTTTTTCATATTTATTGCTTATGTGAGCAAAAATGTTGTTCGGAAAAGTGGATATCTCATATAATAGACCTCTCAGAAAATACCATATGCTTAAGAGAGTTAGAAAAGAATAAGCAAGAAAAAGAATCATTCAACTTAATAAATTGAAAATTTTGAAAATGCTTCTAAGATTTTAGACAAAATTAATAGGGGAGTCAGAAACTGTAATAGTAGAAAAGGTGTTGGGGTTTTGTAAGATTAATGTTGTTCCACCCTCCTCATACAGGATTATTTTCAACCCCCAAAGGTTAATTTATTCCAACTCGGTATTAGAGGAAGTTCCACAGCATGAGTTTGAAGGCTATGATCTAAGACTAGTAAGAATGTTAGTGAAGGTACTTCTAATGAGGTTAGGGAATCTCCTGATACCCCATTGGTTGAGAAGTTAGTGTCAAAGGATAAGTTAGAGAAGAAAACAGTTTCTCCTAATACAGATAGATATTTGTTTTGACCTATGCTAAAGAGGGAAATAAAAAAAAATAAAAAATTATAACCCAGTTAGGAAACCAATTAAGTATGCTGAAATGTACAGGTCACAAGGTCCTAGGGGAAATCAAAGAAACTGAAATAATCAGAAATCCCAATAACTAGGAATGTGACTTTGTGTTGTCACATCAAGCTTGTTTTGTCTGTGGAAGTTTTGACCATGTGTAGGCTAAGTGAAATTACCATCAAAGGGAAAGGGTGGTATCTGGGAATAATTATACCAGGGTGAATTACAATTATAATGCTAAAAAGGCTCACCCTAGTACTCACAGGAACATAGCTCTAAGAGCAGTTTTAATGAAAACTGGCCTAAGACCACTTAATATTGCTAAGCCTGTTAATACTGCTCATCACAAAACTACAGTTCATAGTGCTAGACCAATGTTACGTTTTTTTAATTTAGCACAATCAACTGTAAAGAGGCCCTTTCAGATAAGAACGACATTAACTAACAAAAAATTTAGCCAAAAAGTTAATACTGCTAAGGGAAGATTTTATATTGCTAGGCCAAAAGCAGTTAATACTGCTAGACCAATTCAGCAGTAGTTAATGTTGGTTGTATAACACACCCTTGTGTTTTCTAAGTCATTGACGACATCGATAAATTCACAACGTACCTTTTGTATTGTACGCATTTGCTTAAAAATCGTTAATGTTAAGCTAAATCGGTAAGCTAAAAATTGCGTTCAATGTAAACGGGCATCTAAACATAATTATGTTTACCATCAAGGCAAAGGGTTAAGTATTATTTTGAGAATAATTCTTAACTTTGTTTCATTTTATTTTTATTGGTTGTGTAAATGATTACGTTTGCATTAAAATGCGTTTAGGCCACTTCCCGGGACCCACCAAAACTTTTGCTCGCTTCAACAAAATACTCCAATTAATACCAATACTTCAAATTTTACATAAATATTCATATATGTTCTTCTATATGGACGGATTTAAAGAGTTATTCTACACGTTAAATGAAAGAATTCTTACAACTAGGTCTTTGTACATCACCTTTGCTTAAAAGATAGGGCCTTTACCATGTTCTCTTATTGACAACAAGTCTTCCTTAAGACCATGAGACTTGTTGAAGACTACTATTGCATCTTTTTGACCAAGACTTTCCTTATATACATGCATAATTAGAGATAGGAACTCATACAAGTAAAACACTTAACCAAAAAGATCAAAACCTCACATTTGGTTTTTGGCTCTCTACTAGGCCACGACTCAAACAACCCTTTGTAACAATCCAATACCAAATTTTATACAACCTATACACACCTATACACATCATAGACATTCTAAGATATTTCCAAGCATTGGTTAACCATATTCAAGCTTTAATCAAGAAAAGGGAAGCTAGGGTTTTCACTTGGAAAGCTAAGGTTTATTTAATAAAACTAGGGTTTTCTTTGGTGCAAGCTTTGGATTTTTATCTAAACAAGGGTTTAGATTACATTGATCATCATCATCATACACCATAAGGTCATCTAGAACCCTTTGTGTTCTTTCAATATTTATTTTATGCATATGTTAGTTCTATTGTAGCTTGAATCACCATGTAGGATTTTTAACATGTAAATTGAGTTTTTACTTGTAATGATTCATTTTGCCACCACTATTATATTGTTGAGAATTTGCTAATATGATGTTTAAAAGGGTTTGAAGAAAGTTTTGTACCATATTATGTTGGTGTAAAAATGATTAAACTCAAAGTAGTAAGGTATTAATGCAAGGTTTAAAAATGGAAATTCAAAACAAGGTCACTCCAAGATTCTGTCTAAAATTCGTACATAAAAAAACATTTTTTATGTGTTATAAGTAGTATGATTCACGACGATCGAAAAGGTAAGGAAAATTGTTTTCAAACGTATTAATACGAAAAGTTAGAGCGGAAAACGAGGTATATGTTCGAGGTTTAAAAATCCAGCATTTGTTAAAGTTAGTGGTTTCTTCAGATTTTTAAGATGGTATTTGCGGCACCTTCGAGTCCGTTTCGGCCTTCGGCCAAAACATGAAAGTTGTTTGGAAGGTCGTTTTACTTTCCCGCGAGGTTCTTTAAGTCTAAAAGCGAGTGATAACGGGTCGTAAGGCGGGGGCAAAATCTGGCTTTTTGGTAATTGATACACTGCATCAGATATGATGCGAGTGCTTTTGTCGCCATTTCGGTCGAGTTTCGGTCACGGACAAAATTGGAATGTTGTTCAAAATATCGTTTCGCATAAATCTCTTTAGAAAACCGAGTCATGAAAATGTGTTAGTGGGTCTTTTAGTCGGGTCAGACTTAAAAAAATAACTTACACACTACCAGTAGTAAACTAAACACTACCAGTAGCAAACTACAACACTACCAGTAGCAACTAAAACACTACCAGTCGTATATAGCAACATACCCAGAGGAGTAACTAATACCCTACCTGGGAATAACTATAATTAATTTTATTCAGATATTTATAATGTTTTACAATTATTAATATGTTTTCTCTCAACAAATTAGATGGTGATTAGGCTAAAGTAGGACTTATGCATGGTAGTTGATTATTCATATGTGATTTGTACTTATACGACTTTAAATATAATAGGTTGCATTCGTTGTATTTGCGTGACGCATTATTTTATGATTACACTTGTATTTGTCACTCAAGGTGAGTTCATAGCCCCACATTTTACATGTTTTTGTTTTATAAGTTTTTGGGGTGAAAAACATTGCAATGCTTTACAATTGGAAACAGTGGTTTAGTTTCATGTTATGATTCGTGTTGCATAAGTAGCGATTAAACCATATCTGAGCCCATTATCATGAACTGTCAATTGCGGGATTATGAGCGCGAATGTTATTAATAGATCTATTGGGTTTGACAACCCCGTTCGGGTGATTAGCTATCACTGGACAAACGAACGTATCAAGTCGAATATAGAGATCTTGAGGTTTAGCAACATCAACACGGGCAATGCAGGGCCATTTATTTGGTATTCTACACGTCAAGCTTTCAGGTGTCATTGAGCTTAGAGCAACGTAATTACATTTATATGATGTCTGCATCTGTTGCATTATCATACACTTGGGAAATCTTGTGGTCCTACAATATATGATTTATCAAACCTATGAATTCACCAACATTATTGTTGACGTTTTAAAGCAATGTTTTTCAGGGGATCATAAGCAAAGAGGTACAAGGGTTTACATTGGTGGTTTTGATTGGGATATCATGCATTAAAGATTTTGTCGCAATACATTTTGTATAACTGTATGGGCTAGAAATCTTTGTACTTTGAACAAGTGGACAAGTGAAGCTTCGGCTTATGTAACAAATACTTTGTTAAAATCCAATGTATCAGTTTTTAAACGACTTTTTGGTCGTTCTATATACATCTTGTGTTATTGATCTGAGAAGTAACACGCCCCGGACCCTTATTCCGCTGCGACCCAAATTTGGGGGTGTTACAGATTGGTATCAGAGCCAAGGTTATAGAGAACCAGGTCAAATGTTTTTGCTGGACTATAACCGTTTTCAAACAACGAATTCATACAACGGGTTGAACTACAGGTCATACATATGTGCATATACATTCATGCATTTACACTACTTGTTGCATTAGTTTGTTGGAATAGATGCATTCATATATTGTATACATGATTTGACACCCCCCCCCCCCCACCTCCCGCAATATAAATGAATATTGCTAGAAGGGGGGGAGGGGGGTTCTTAAATTTTTAATATACTCATATAGCCATTCTGTGGTCACAGTAGGTCTTGTAAGCTGATTCCGCTGTTACATTACTTCTGTTCACTCTGAGGCTCGATCTTGGAGTATTCCATCTGAGGATCCTTACGAGGAGGCTGCCAGACAGCTACTGGAGCAGGCACCACGTTCTCCAGAGTATGTACCTGATCCCATGGAGCTGGAGGATCATGTACCAGTGTACATTCCGGAGCCTGAGCATCCTGAGGACTTAGTGCCAGCTGAGGATGAGGCACCTACACCTCTACTACCACCATCCTTTTTATCTCCACGTATTCGACCCCTAAGTCCTAGAGCACTCGCGGCTGAGATGAGAGATGTAGCATCATCCCTCTATCATTCACTACAACATCAGGGCTCCACATTTATTACCTATACAACTACATGACCATATTCTGCAGCAGACAAAGCTGATATTCCCGAGGCTGACACACCGCCTCGGAAGAGACTACTACTTACTACTCCCAGACCTGGGTGTGAGATTGGAGAGAGTTCTGCTGCTGCTGCTGCGAGACAGCCAGGACCCACTATAGAGACCAGACTCCTAGATACTAAGAGGAGGATTATGACCGCCTTAGAGTTGGTCAACAGGAGGGTTGCTTACCAGGTAGATGTTTGCACTAGGGAGAGTTCAGAGTTTTGCACATGACATCACGATGCCCAAAAGGATCGTGCAGCTGTGAGAGCTGAGATTGAGGTATTGAGGAGAGAGAGACTTGCTTACGAGCAAGAGAGTATTCAGACCCGTCAGGACTTGGCTAGGTCTGAAGCTCACTGCAGGGCATTAGAGGCACGAGTTACAGTATTAGAGACTGAGGTGCGTCGCCACGAGTGGCAGCGTCAGGCTGCAGATGATTTGGCTGTTCAGCATATCATGCGTACCCAGGCCCTGGAGGCTGGAGCACGCGTTGACACATTGGAGGACACTGGTAGCAGTTCCTAGACTTTGGTTATGATTGTAGCTACTATGCAGTCTGTTAAGTTTTTATGGGTTACTCCCAGCTAGCAGGCGGTATAGATCTTTTGTTTTGGTTAGCTATCCTGTATAGCCTACTAAGTATTACGGGTAACTCCCGGCTAGTAGGGCTCTATGTTGATTTTCATTTTGTAACCTAGCGATAGGGAATCATTATGTACCAAACAGATCATGTATATTTCCAGATTATATATGGAATGGATGTATTATGTTATGTCGATCTTGTGTTGGTTGTATGTTTCACTGTGTGATGTGATCTTATTTTATTTATGATGCATATGTTATGTCACGTTATGATTGTATTAAAATCTAACGGGTATTGTATTTTCTTGTGATTGAAGAAAATGGCACCAAAGAGAACCACAAGGTCAACTCCAGTCACACCAACCCCAAATGCAACACCCACCACAACTGTTACTGAGGCATAACTTCAGGCCTTAATTGACCAAGGAGTTGCTGCTGCAATGGCTGAAGCAGAAGCAAGCAGGGTTAGGAATGGCTACAACAGCAATGGTTCAGGACCAAGGCCAACACAAACTGCTCGCGAATGCTCTTACTCTGAATTCTTGAAATGCAAACCTTTGGACTTCAAAGGCACTGAGGGAGTTGTCGGACTCACTCGATGGTTTGAGAAAATGGAGTCTGTATTTAGCATTAGCAATTGCATAGCAGCTAATCAAGTCAAATTCGCGACTTGCACTCTTCAAGACGATGCTCTTACATGGTGGAATTCTTATGTTAAGACCACTACCCCCGAAGCAGCTCATGCCATGCCATGGGCAGCACTGAAGAAAATGATAACTAATAAGTACTGCTCGAGGGGTAAGATCAAGAAGATTGAGTCTGAGATGTGGAATCTTAAGGTCAAGGGCACTGATGTGGTGGCCTATAGTCAACGATTTCAGCAACTAGCTTTGATGTGTTCCAAGATGTTCCCAAAAGAGATAGACAAGATTGAAAAGATATCGGTGGCTTGCCCGATATGATACATGGCAGTGTAAAGGCATCAAAGCCGAAAACTATGCAAGAAGCTATCGAGTTTACAACTGAGCTGATGGATGAAAAGACCCATGCCTACGCTGAACGTCAGGCAGAAAGGAAAAGAAAGTATGATGATCTTTCCAAGAACAATCAAAACCAACAACAGCAGAATAAGAGGCAGAACACAGGCCAGGCCTACACTGCAGGCAATAGTGATAGGAAACCATACGCCGGGTCTAAACCTCTATGTTCCAAGTGTAATTACAATCATGAAGGTCCTTGTCCACCTAGGTGCAATAACTGCAAGAGGGTTGGCCATCTGACCAGAGACTGTAGAAGCCGGCCTGCAAATGCCAACAACAACAATAACAACAACAACAACAACAACCGCAACAACAACAACAATAATCAGAAGGGCAACGGTTGCTATGAGTGCGGAGCTCAAGGACATTTTAGAAGAAACTGCCCAAAACTGAGAAACAATGACCGTGGTAATCAAGCTGGGAATGACAGGGCTCCAGCGAAGGTGTATGTGGTTGGAAATGCGGGGGCAAACCCAGACAACGTCGTTGCGGGTACGTTCCTTCTAAACAACCGCTATGCTTATATCTTATTTGATACGGGTGCCGATCGAAGTTTTGTGTCTACTGCATTTAGCTCCCAAATTGACATCACGCCATCTACCCTAGATCACTATTATGATGTCGAACTAGCTGACGGGAGAATAATTGGGTTAAATACTATCCTTAAGGGTTGCACATTAAACTTCCTAAACCACCAATTCAACATAAACTTAATGCCTGTAGAACTTGGTAGTTTTGATGCTATAATCGGTATGGATTGGTTGGCGAAGTACCAAGCGGTCATTGTGTGTGCCGAGAAGATTGTTCGCATCCCCTGGAGAAATAAAACCTTAATCATACACGGTGATGGAAGTAACCAGGGAAATGTGACACGATTAAACATCATTTCGTGCACTAAAACGCAGAAGTACATGGAAAAAGGATTTCCTATCTTTTTGGCACATGTCACTGCAAAAGAGGTTGAAGACAAGTCGGAGAAGAAGCGACTTGAGGACGTACCAATAGTTCAAGACTTTCCTAAAGTATTTCCTGAAGACTTGCCGGGTCTTCCTCCGACTCGACAAGTGGAGTTTCAAATTGATTTGGTACCTGGTGCTGCACCTGTAGCACGGGCACCTTATCGATTGGCGCCTTCCGAAATGAAAGAGTTATCTGAGCAACTGAAAGAGATGTCCGACAAAGGCTTTATAAGACCCAGTTCCTCACCTTGGGACGCCTAGGGAGCCCCGGGTCTTGTTTGTCAAGAAAAGGATGAAACATTCCCTGATGTGCATTGACTATCGGGAATTAAACAAACTGACAGTGAAGAACCGTTATCCACTCCCCCAGAATTGATGATTTATTTGAATCTAGCATTCATAGGGTCGAGTGTCCTACTCGAAGATCGAACCTAAGGGTCAAGGATACACCAACTAAGGGTTCAAGAAGAAGACATTCCCCGAAAGACTGCATTCAAACTCGTTACGGCCTGTAGAAATTTCAAGTTTATCCATTTGGATGACGAACGCCACCTGCCATATTCATAAGACCTTATGAATCGGGTGTGCAAACCATATCTGGATAAATTTGTGATTGTCTTTATTGACGTTATTCTGATAAATTCGAAGACAAGCAAGAACACAAAAGCACCTTACGCAAATCTTAAGAGTTGCTTAAGAAAGAGGAAGTTGTAATGCAAATTTTCCAAGTGTAGAATTTTAGATTCCCAAATACTAGTTCCTCGATCACCATGATTGATAAGCGAAGGCATTCAGTGATCCGCCAAGATTGAATCCGTTAAAGATAGGCATCTCCTAAGTCACCAACGTAATTCAATCAATTTTTTAGGTCTTGTGGGTATTATGAAGATTCATTGAAGGGGGTTTCAAAGATCGCCCAAATCAATGACTAAGCTTACTCAAAAGAAGGTCAATCTTGTTTGGGGCGATAAGACAAGAAAGCAGCTTTTCAACTATTGAAGCATAATGTGTAGTGCACCAATCCTTGCCCTACCTGAGGGAAACGAAGATTTCATCGCAATACTGCGATGCTTCAAAGAAGCGTTGGAGCGTTTTTGTTGAAGCAAAGAGAAAAAGGTGATTTCTTAGCATCAACGCCAGTTGAAAATTTATGAGAAGAACTATAACACGACTCAAAGATTTTGGAACTTGGAGTAGTATGTCGCTCTCAAGAAATGAGGCACTATCTGTACGGAACCAAGTGTACAGTGTTCACTGATCATAAGAGCTTACAACACATGTCTTGATCAAAGGAACTAAACATATACAAACGCCGAAGGTTAGAGATTGCTTAGTCATTAACGATAGCGATATCGTTAACACCTAGGAATACTAATGTCGTTGCTGATGCTTTTGAGCAGAAAAACCGAGAACCACCGTTAAGAGTTCGAGCCTTAGTCATAACCTAATTAAGTTTGATCTTCCCAAACAAATCTTGAATGCTCAGACTGAAGCACGAAAACCAGAGAACATCAAGAATGAAGATGTTAGAGGAATGTTGGTTGAAAACACTAAAAATCCAGAGGCGATTAGGACAGAAAATTTAAAACCCCATGCAGATGGAACCCTATGCCTCAATGGCAAGAGTTGGTTACCTTTTTATGGCGATTTGCGAACTATGATCATGCACGAGTCCCACAATCAAAAAACTCATACAACCGGTTCCTGACAAGATGTACCCAAGACCATGAAAAAGCTATATTGGTGGCCCAAATAATGAAGGCAAACATCGCCACCTAAGTTAGCAAGTGTTAGAATTTGAGCTAAGGTCAAGGCCGAACATCAAAGACCATTAGGATTATTGTACACCTAAGATACCTGTGCATGGAAGTGGGACAACATCACTATGGATTTTGTCACGAAGCTTCCTATTTTGTCGCAATGCTACGACACCATTTGGGTGATTGTTAACCGACTCACTAAGTCTACAATCTTCACACCAATGAGAGAGACTGATCCTTAGATACACTTACAAAATATACCTAAAAAAGGAGGTGGTCATGATACATGGAATAACCTTGTCTCAATCCATTTAGTGATCCGTGACCCGAGATTCGCATACAAATTTCTGGAAGTCCACTTCAGAATGCTTTGGGTACAAACCTGGTAAATGATACTACTACTCTGCGTACCACCCACAAACTATGGCAAAGCGAGAGCAACCATTCAAACCTCAAGGATATGTGCTTGCTTGTGCGAATCGATTTTGGGCAGGTAGGGTTAACGCATTTCCATAGTCGAGTTCTTCATAACAATAAGCTAACAACGCAAGCATCAGGCCACACCAATTCAAAGCACTTTATGGTCAGAAGTGTCGTTCACCTGTATGTTGGACCAAAGTATGGAAGCTCAAATCCTCGGTCCAGAACAATTCAATCTGAGACGATTGAGAAAATCATCCAAATCAAGCAAAGGATGCAAGCCGCTCGAGATCGACAGAAAAGTTACGCCAATCTAAAGCGTAAAAACCCAATGGAATTCCAAGTCGGGGATAAAGTTAACTAAAAGTTTTCCTTGGAAAGGGTTCGTTACGTTTGGCAAATGGGGGAAGTTCAACCCCAGGTATTTTAGAACCATTCCAAGGTCGAAGAAAAGTTTGAGAGTTCTAACAAGCTCGAACTACCCGATAGAACTAAGCACGTTCACAATACATTTCATGTAACCAACTTGAAAAGTGCTAAGATGGCCCGACTAACATTAGCCGTTGTCCGATAGATGGATTCACTTTGATGACAAGCAACAGTTTGTTGAGAACCCGTTGAGAACATGGAAAGCGTGAAGTTAAACAAATTAAGCGATCCCAATCCCATAAGCAAGGTTCGATGGAACTCTAAGAAGGTCAAGAGTTCACGTTGGAACTGAAGACCAATTCAAGAAGAAATACCCACACCTCTTCACCAAGACCGCACCGTCGTCAGTGCTTCATCGTGAGCCTTGAGATAAGCTTTTTAACAGGGAAGTCTATAACACTCCCCGTGTTTTCTAGTCATTGACGACGTCGATAATAACTATTTATTTTTAGTATCCTTACGCTTTAGCTTTTAAATTCATGTATAAGTAAAAACGCGTAAGCTAAAATTTTATGCGTTCAATATAAACGCACCAAACAATTAAGCTTTTACATCAATCAAGTATTTTAAATAATTTATTTTGATAATTAATTATGAATCTTTGTTCATTTTATTTTTATCGGTTACGTAAAGTGTTTACGTTTCGCGATAAATTGCATTTAGGCATACCCGGAACCACCAAAACTTTTCTACGCTTCAACAAATACCCACTTTTATACCCAATACATAAAAGTTACAAAAATATATCACATATATCTCTCTATGGCCGGATTTCTAGCAATGGATACAAAGAAATATGAAAAAAATTTGCAACTTTTTGTAACTACACTACACCATTAACCGAGCCATTTCTTGCTCCTTTGACCAAAAGACAATGACACATGACTCCCTAAGACCTCATGGTGTCCCTTGACAAGTAAACTCATCCTTGACTAGCATTACTATAATGAATTATATCTTGCAAGTATACACATAGGTAACAAAAATACTTAAACAAAAATCAAACCATTCTCCCCTTTTGCTCTTTATAAGCCACGGCTCAAACACCCCTTATATAATAATCCATACAAATTTTTCTTCAACCTATACAAGCCATCACACATCATTCCTAAGTATACTAAGATGATTTGAAGCATTGGTTAACCATTTAAAAGGGTTGAAGCAAGAAAAAGGAAGATTAGGGTTTCTAGTTGGATTAGGGTTTTGAAAGCTTGTAAGCTTTGTTTTTTCATCTAAACAAGGGTTTAGATATTGTGTTCTACTACCTTGCATCATCATAAGGTTATCTAAAACCCTTTATGTCATTCATTTATCATTTTATGCATATATGAGTTTTATATAGCAAAATCACCATTTAGGACTTTTAAACATGTAAGACATTTTTACTTGTAATGATCATTTCTTACACTATTTTCTTATGTTATGTGATAGAGATAATACATATAAAAGGAATATAAGTATGATTAACATTTGGTTTAATGGAAAATGTTTAGGTATTAACTTGTACATCAAAGTTTACGTAAGGAAATTTATGATTTTTATGAAAAGTTATGAAACTTGTTACCTTGGATAAATAGAACAAATCATATAACAAAGAACAAATACTATAAGAATAAATAGTATATTTATGAGTTAAAAAGAACTTGTAAAATTTACTATAGGTTGAAAAGTAATAAAAAACAAGTTAAACAAATAAATATATATTTAATCATAAGGGGGCCTATTTGATCAAAATCCAAACAGTGGTTTGACATCTTAAAAAAGATATTACATCTCGGACAATTCAAAAAAGGTAAGAAACTCAAACAACACGATTAATAACGAGAAAGATACGATAAAATACAATTACGTAATACAGGTTTTATAAAATAAACTATATAAAGCAACAAGATTATAAAATATTTCAAAAACAGAGAGTTTATATTTTCACAGATTGTACATATTTTAAGGATTCCAAAATGATAAGAATCGTAATTTTTCAATTAATAACGAATGAGTAAGAATTTCGGCGGAGTTTAAACGACAAATAATTACTTTTATATAAACCAAGTTTTTATAAAGTTACTGTTCATGACAGAAACATATATTTTAAAAAAAACCTCATAAATTAGATAGGACTTTTAAATTACTAAAACGTGCTCGAAGGAATCGCTAAAAATCGAGTATACGAGTTTTACGACAACAAAAACGATATAAGTGAACTTATGATCTTCATGAAACAGTAAGAGTTACTGAGTTCGCACCGTAGGAACCCAAAAATTGAAAATGTCAAACATTTGATATCTCTCAACTTAATACGAAAATGTGAGCGCAAGAAACACCTCAAACGGACTTGAAACGCTTAAGTTCCGTCAGTTTTAACTAAAACACTAATTATAAACTTTTAACATAATAAACATAAATTTTACCAAACAATAGATGTTGTATCTAGGCTATGTAGAATATATATGGTAGATGTTAATAACCATTCTTATGCACTTAGTCGACCTAATTTAATAGGTATGCATCTAACGATTTGTCGTGACGCATACTGTGAGTATTTAGATTAACAGTAAATCAAGTGAGTACATATCCCCAACATTTTTATTGATTTCAATGATTTATAACTTTGGGGTTGAAAATGCGTTGTTTTAATAAATTGGACGCAAGTGTATATTTTAAATTGAATTACTGTTTTTTTTGCCTAAGAGTAGCGATAACCCAAGTTGAGCCCATAGCATGAAACTTCAAATTGCTGATGTAGTTATGAATTACATTATTGTAAAGCGCGGATTGTTATGAATAGATCGATTGAATTGACCTCCCTGTACGTGTGGTGATTAGCAGTCACCGGGAATGAACTTATAGCATGGTCGGATTAGGATGTTTTAGGGTTGAACATCTGATCGCCGCAGAATAGTAATATTTATTAATGCGAATATATTGTCGAGCTTCAGTGTCATACTTAGAAAACGTAAATGGATTTTTGTGATGTCTGCATTGTTTCATTATCACGGGGAAGACTTACGGTCCTGCATAATTTATAATTTACTAACCTTATAATTCACCAACTATTTTTTGTTGACGTTAAAGCAATGTTTCTATGGTGGTCGATAGCAACTAGGTGCCAATGAATCATTTTGTGACACTTTTGGTATCCACGCTAAAGAATTTGGATGTAATAATGTATTGGAAAATATTGTTTAATCTTTGTAAAATCAAAACACAGAACAAGTAAAAAGCTGCATGCTTTGAGTAAACAAGTCTTTTAATCAAACCATGTATCATTTTAAACGACTTTTTGTCGTTCTTATATATCTTGTGCTATTGATCTATGAAGTAACACACCCAGGATATCCTTATTCCGCTGCGACCCAATTTGGGGGTGTTATAGAACCCTAGTGTAGGAACTAACCGGTCTCCGCACTTATCACTCAATATACTTAAAAAGCACAGGAACTCTTTCAGAGGGAGTTAATAATCTGTATTCGTTATTATTAAGTTTTGGAATATTGGATTAATCACTGCAACCTAGGATAATCTTACCTCGATATACAATTTGGAGTGAGGGCAGAATTACGTGAAGTATAGGATAGAAAACATATATGCCTATTCAAGTCTATCGACCTTAGAATACCACTAATTAAAACCATCGTTAAACATTTCATAGAGAAAACGTTATTCATAACCTAGTAATGAAGTAACATAGTTAGCCACCATTTTCTCTCCTGATATCTTCAAACTCTTTTATTTTCATATTTACATTTATTTGTTATTATCAAAATACAAAACCATTTTCTAACGTGAACATTTTAAAATTAAAACTAATTACAACTTAGCTCTTGGGACGACCTCGGATTTACCATTCTAATACTACCAACGATCGGGTTCTCTGCCCGTTAGTGCGTTTGTTAGGTGAATCGAGTTTTATAAATTTAAAACTTGAATAAAATATTTTTTTTTTAAAAATACGCTTCAAGTTTTTGGCACCGCTGCCGGGGAGATAAAAACTAGAATTAATTTGATTATTTTAGTATTTCTCTTCTTTCCCTAAACTCTATATCTGCAGGAACTATGGCAGGAGTAGACGTCGATACTCTCACCATGGAACAATACTTAGCATTGTCACGAGAAAACCAGGCACCGGGCGTGGTTAAACCCGAAATCAGAGGCAATGTCAATTTTGAAATCAAGAGTCAATTCATGCGCGAATTGAGGGAAGACACTTTCTCCGGGAACAAAAACGAGGATGCTCACGATCACATTGATCGGGTCCTCAGCATCGTTGGCTTATTCAATATTCCTGGAGTTTCTAAAGACGCAGTCATGCTCCGAGTTTTTCCCTTTACTCTTACCGGAGCCACAAAAAGATGGGTGGACAGACTCGCCTCAGGAACTATCAATACCCGGGATCTCCTCAAAAAAAGCCTTTATCCAAAGGTATTGCCCACCTTCCAAGACTGCAAAGCAGCTTGAAGATATTCACAACTTCAAGCAAGAAGGAGACGAATCATTATACCAGGCCTGGGAGCGGTATAATGACCTGCTATACAAGTGCCCTACCCACGACATCAATAGTCATCAAAAGGTAAATATCTTTTATAAGGGTTTGAGCACTATGAACCGTCAATTACTTGATTCACAGGGACCCATTCCCGAGATGACACCAGCCCAAGCTCTTACAGTAATTCAGACGATGGCTGGTCATTTCGCAAAATGGCATGACAAAACAACAAGCAAGAACTGGAAGCATAGTAGCAATGATGACTAGCTCTGTTGGTAATAAGTTGGACAACTTGAATGCATACATGAAGAATCTAAAGAAAGTGTTCATAGCAATCCATTTTGGATGTCAAATGTGCAAAGGACCTCACCATGACGAAAGATTGTTCCACCTCAACAAGAAGTTAAACAATTAAAGAGGTAGATATGGAGAATTATGGACGAATATTGCCTTTTACGGGAGTTAATGGAGGAAAGTTTCGTGGTAGGTACCACCTAATACTACCTAAAGAATGATAGCCGTCGACTGTATGGTAAAAGGATGCAAAGCTAGAAAAGAATTGGTTGGCTAAGCATCAAAGGAATATGCCCAAAAATACTGAAATGGGGGTGGATTAAGAATACTTCAAGAGAATGGCCGAGATTAAACACTAGAACCAAAGACCTTGCTCAAGAACTTAGAGAACCCCACATATTAAACAGTAACAAAGGAAATCCACTCAAATAAAACCCCTAACTCATCCTCAGGACAAATTAAAATAGTTACTGCTAATCAAGAAACAACTATGCCCAATAAACTCCATGGAGTGTCATTCATATCAGAAACTGAATGTGATACTCCTGATGCCCTACAACACCTGCCATCCAAAGAATTAAATCTAGGAAGCTTCACACTCCCCTGCACTATCGGTAAATTTAATTTTTATGCGATGGTTGACCTAGGTGCTAGTATTAATGTAATGCCTAAGAGTATATTTGAACACTTACTTCTTACCAATCTTAAGAAAACAAATATGCTTTGTGAGATGGCAGATATGTCTAAAAAAGCACCCTTGGGGATAGTTAAAAACGTTATAGTGAAGATTGATAAATTCTTATTCCCTTCTGATTTTGTAATACATTAGACACACCCCTTTGATACTAAAATTCTAGGAAGACCCGTATTTGGCTACCATTACAACGGAAATAGATGTCCTTCACTAGGAAATTTTCTTTGAATTAATGAAGAAAGAATAATCTTTTGATATAAGAGTAAAAGATCAATAATTATAACGCTATCCTAGCATGGTTAATTCTGGCCTAGTTAATAGACCCTAATCCCCTGCCCAGAATAATAATCTAATCGATTACAAAGAGTCAGGTACCTAGGACAATATGTCCCCTAACTTAGATGATCGGAAGCCTAAGAAATGGAAAACTAGTTTAGATGAGAATGTTCCTAGAGCACACTTCTGTAACCCTATAAAACAGAATATCAAGGAACAACCCAAAATGTGGCCATCCTGTGACCCCGACAAAAATAAATGTATGATGGGGGAGTAAGAAATCTTAGGGTATTCTATAACCGGTAGTTAAAGGTTTGGTACTTACAAATACGATAATGGAGAGAAGAAATATAAAAGGAAAGGACTATCCTTTCCTGATTTCCTTTTAGCAAAATATGGAAAAAACCAAACCAGTGCCTTAGTTTGGGATAATAGATACGCTGAATGGTGTGATATTAGTCCCCCATCCAAAGTATCCTCTCAAGAATTAAACAAACCGAGACCTAGGGATTATACATTTAGGGAATGGACATTGATTAAGGTCAGGCATACTGACATTAGTGAACCAATGAAAAAAGCACTATTAAAATTATGGTTAATTGATTGTTTCCAAGATGACTCGTCTAGTGTAAATAACCCAACCCATAGGAGCTTTGATGATTATAAGTTGGAATTCAGTTTATAAATCGACAAGCTACCTGATGAGTATGAACTTGGAATAGGGAAGAAGGGACACATTGTTGATAACAATATGGAAATATTGTAACCAATACATAATAAAAATTATGGTGGACACAATCCATAGTTCAAAAATGAAGAGTTGAGGAAATCGAATTAGAGACAAAGATACCATACCACCAGAAGTACAAGTAGAAAACTTTCAAGGTTAAAAATCCTCATTTGACAGGTGTACAAAGATTCGTCAGTGTTACCAAAGACTTTGATAATGTTTTGCCTCTTGGAAGGAAGAAAGGATCTAAATTTAAGGAAATGATCCGAAAGGAAGTAGAAAATAATAAAATGTAGAATGAGCATGATTCTAACTTAAAAGACTCGTTAATAAACAAAAGTGCTTATCGGGAGACAACCCGTCCTTCATTTAATGAAATTTCCTTTTTGCACTAGTTGGTTTGCATGTTTCTTACTTTGTTTTGCAGAATCTAGAAGCTAGGAGGCAATTGTCAAGACCGACTTGACTTATAATCATGTGGTAACCTTTCTAAATCTACATCAGTTATGGCGTAACCAATTTAGTTTATGCCGTAACCACTGTAGTTACGATGTAATCCATTTCATGGTTACGTCAAAACGACTTAAAACTTAAAAAAATACCACTTGATTACGACGTAACCATCGGAGTTACGCCGTAACCTCCTTTTGAAATCATAAAAGTATAAGTTTTAAACATGTCTAAACCTTGTATACGTAAATGGACTTTGTGGGTATGTTCTCTGGAAACCCTCATGAGACTAAACCCGTCCACTTGGGCCGCCAAGTTGATTAAAAAGGCTATGTACCTGTATTGCCTAAATGCAACCTTCGAGATTCCTACAAAAATAGTTAGGTTTTGTATTACATGTACACTTCATAATTCATTGTAGAAAGATTTTTAGATTTGGTTTTGTTTTTGTGATCAAGGGTTAAAGAACTTGTGTAAGAACGAAGATAATCTAAAAAATTTCTGCCAAATATCAAATCTTGAAAGCAATGCTTAGGAAATTCTTGTCTTAATTCCACTACTCTTTCCCCTTTTATTTCATTTCCGAATGCACACTCGGACATTGTACAAATCAAGATGGGGGGAGAGAGTAGAATTAATCTTGACGTAGATTTCTTCGATTTTCTAGTTTTCTTTGAAAATTATGCCAATTTTAAAATTTTTGACAAATTTTTCTTAAATAACTAGAATTAATCTTTGCCGAATGCACATTACCCTTTATTATTACTTGGTGATATTTAAGCCTAATATTCTGTTTCCATCATATTACTAAAAAATCCACCAAAATATTGAGTGTGCTAGTAGTATTGTAGACTTTAGAACTTGGCATGTACATCATTCTGAGACCTAATTAATTAGCAGGAATAGATAGTTCAAGAAGGCAACAATTAGGAAAACACCCAAATAGCCTATATGTGTGTGTGTTTATCGACCTGTTACACTGACTTGTCGACCTCCTGTGATAAAACCTTTTGTTGAACTCATTATTAGTGCAAGATACCACTAGATCACCCATGTTGAGCCAATCTATGTTTTTACCCTACTCTATATGTTTCGTTACACCATTTCACCTTAGCCTACCATGTAGTCTTTATTTTCATTGTGTTGAAATCTCTGGCTACTTAAGTCCGTGGTTCAGAGGGAATGAGAACGAAAATTATATGTATTCGTGGAAGACCAATCAGTTATAATCTATAAAGACCCCCATGTATCACCACTTTTGACATTGTTTATCTCAAGTGGGGGGGATATACGTATAATATCGGATGTTACAGGGGCAATAATTAAAGATATAAACTCCTGTAGCATTTGCATATTTATCATGAAGAAAATGAAGAAAAGAAGGTGAAACAAAAAGCCACCCATGTGCTAAAAAATGTAAAGATAGTTGCAAAATAAAAAAAAAAAATAAGCTAGTAGCCCATTATTACACCAAATATCTCTCTCAGTAAATCTATGAAGAATGGACCTAGTAGCCCATTAATACACCAAGTCATCCCAATACTCATGAAGAATGGAGCTAGTAGCCATTATTGAAGATCAAATTTTTCGGACTTAGACTCTTGGACCTATATGAGATTAATAGCTAGTTATGACAACCTTAGATTATTTTAGACTATTTGTTTTGTGTTTTTATATTAACAACCATTAAATATGTATTCCATGTCTATCCTAACCTCTTTATCACCCTTTAAAACCATATTACCCTTGTTGCCTTTGAGAATTATTTAGACCTTAATTCTAACTGGTGCAAATTTGTGTACTTTCCAAGCTTATGATAGAATACATGCTATGGCTGTGCAATTGAGCGATCACCCAAAAATGAAACACTTAGACTAGTAGAGAGTTGAGTGACTTTTTATCCCCTTTTCGTGAGGTGTTCGGCTTTGATGTTTTCTATCATAAGTGTTTTATATATTTATTTCTTGAAATGATTCTCGAAAATCTTTTTATGAAATATTCTAACAGGTTCTACTTGAGGGCAAGCAGAAGTCAAGTGGGGAATATTTTATAACATCAAATATTTAATACTTTTTAGTGGTAAAATACCCCCTATATTACCTGCAAATGTTTCACTAAACTCCTAAAATGAGATATTTTCTATCATTTGTAGTTTTTAGGTGAAATACAGGAATATGACAAATACAAGAAAAAAGGGCTCAAAGTGTAATTATCTAAAGAATGTTACGGCGTAACACCAAAAATGGTAACACTTTAACAAATATTAAGCAAGTACGAAATCAGACAACTTAACGGCGACAACCATATTCTTAGTTTACGCCGTAACCATGCATTAGTAATGAAATCTTACCCAAGATAGAGTTTACGGCGCTAACACCCCTTAGGTTACGCCGTAACCATGCAGATCTACAAATAATGGAATGAAGATCACGTACGTATGAAAATTATTTGAAGGTTATGGCATAATACAATATTTGGTTACGCCGTAACAATTGCTTATTTATGGAATGTCGTGTAAGAAGGTTACGACATAACACTTTTATCAGTTACGTCGTGATAGGTCACAATGAAATCTGAATCAATCATATCAACCATGCAGCTTAGACCGAATGGAGAGCAAATGACTGGAAATTCAAAATATTATTTAGGAGGAAATGAAAGTGGTTACAAAGCAACACCCTCATAATGTAATAGAATGGCTATTAATAGGCAATGGGAGGGAGCTTCCCTTCCTTATGTTTCTATCTTGACAATACAGTCCCTAGACTTTAGGTTATTCTGCTATTTCTTACTTAAAGCATAATAAACCGTATTACAAGTCTAATTAAAACAAAACAAAATAAAGTCTATTAATAAAAAACCACATAATTGACACATTTAATAAACCCTAACTAATCTCCCCCTAAGGGTCAATTATTCTGGGGGTTCCCTCCTTGGTCCTAGTGGTCTTTCATTCACGTACATCTCCCATCTTCTCATTTGATCTCGATACTTCAACCGAACTTCAATCTCTCTTCAAATACTTAAGAACACTCATTGCATCATATGTAAGTTCTTTTGCACTATCCATAATTGACATCATTAATAATAACTTATTAGACCTTCAAGCGATCCCTCTTGTTGCATCACAAAACTTATGTATCTCTGAAGGTCTCATCACCCTTTTCCACTTACTGGCTATTATGTAATATTCCAAAGTACATATGCACATAGACAATTAGAAAACCACATCACATTCTTCATTCCTGGAAATAGTAATTGTATGCAGTGAATTGATTCTTCTTTGATAGCTTCGATTCCAATGAAACGTGCACTCTTTTCCCATATCACTGATCGTTCTGATAACACTGATAGAGACCATAGCAATCCTGTATTAGCATAATCAGGTACCTTGTTATTCATGATCAGCAGGTACATGTCTTCAATGTCATTCTTATTGAGGTTCTTGTAATCTGGCTCAATTATTGACACTATGCAATCATTAGCTCTTCTTTCATAATCTCTATGAATAAACTTATGTTCATGGACCCCATTCCGCATGTCTAGCTGACTTGAACGATCTTAGAGTTTGAATAGATTTTCTTCCTTCATCTTCCAAGACTTTCTCCTGTCTCCTTATGTAGAGAGATCTTTGCATAGGATTCTTCAGTTTTCAACACCCATCTTTTACATAAAGGATTAAACTTCTTTAATATAACCCTTAATTAACCCATCTGGAAGTCCGTTCTTCAATATCATCATCGTTGAAGACAATTGCTGGAAATTTATGAAGTGACAAAACAATCTTCTCAGGACCTGAATTCCCTTTCTTCAAGTACAAAAGATCTTGATTGATCAGAGATAGTGCTGGAGCTTCCAGGATCTCTTTGACAGCTTTGAACTAATGGTGTGATCTTTCGTGGATGAGGAGATACAAGAATTTCCTTTCTGCTTTCCCAAACAATGTCACTTTGCAAGAAATTCTTCATCTGATCAATGTGATACTGAGTTCATCTCATGAAATACATCTTTGTCTTAGCATCCCATAACGCCATCTTCATTCAACTACTCATCAATCGCAAAGATATCTACTTCACATGATGTCTTGTGAATACTTGCTTTAGATTGGAATCTCATCATCATCAAAGCATAAGAGTCAGTCCAAAAATTAAATTCCTCATCTCGTTCTTGATTACCTGAATAGAAGGACCTGGTTCCTCTACATTTACTTGTCCAGACGATGACTCTCCAGATACATATGCTTCATACTTCGATGTCTTCTGCCTCTTTGCACTATTCTCCCCCTCAGGATGAGCATCATCATGAGGATCGTCCTGATCTCTTGGGCGAACGGCAGAAAGGACTAACACGTAGTATGATGGTACCTGTTGTCTTCTCAAACTTCACTGGAACCCAACCAGAATGGCAAAGTCTTGTTTGTTGTAACATATGGATCAGCCCTTATCAAGCGAAGTCTTATAATTGATGTTGTTGTTCTGGAACAGAGGATGATTGAACTTGTGCTGGATGAACATGAAGAATATGACCTGACATATACTGCGATAACAATGCATTCAACTAAAGAATGATTGTTCAATTGCATTTTGAATCTGTGATGATATTTGAGGCATGCATACGCCCACATTCTGTAAGATAGTCTTAAGAGATTAAATAATCGCCAGTCACTTCTTAGTTGTTTTCCTTCCATAATCAAGCCTTTTACAACATAAACTGGAACTTGATCTCGAACTTGCCCAGGAACTTCCTTCTTAACTTGCTTTGTTACTTTTTCTTTCACCAATGAGGGTAGCGTTTCCATCATGACATCATGAAGATTATTAGCAAGTTGATCACTGGATTTCTGTGGCATGAACCTTTTCTTGAGATGTGCAAATAAGTAACCACATCGTCGTGTAATTCATGAAAGAAAGTCTTTATCTATTGAATCGATTTGGTTTTCCTTGACCAATGATAATAAAGACTATGTTTTTGTAAACTTTGGTGCAAATGAACCCGATGATGGTGTAGGATGAGTAACCGTCAATTCTTGAAGTTTCTTGGTATCCGAAGATACGAGAGTAGAGATATGCCTAGGTGATCAAGTTGGTGAGGGAATTGGTGAAATCCTATACTCCTCTACATTCTTCCCTTTCTCCCTTCTCCTTAATTTAAACACTTCATCAGTTATTTCATCTTCTTCATCATCAACATTTACAGTTTAACAATCTTTGTGATTTCGACCTCCGATCTTTGAATCTCTTCAACATCTTTTTCCCGAACAATCTCCACCTCTGGACTTTCCTTATCACTCATGGGCTCTAACCTAGTGCCGAGAATAGATGTGTCATCATGCCTAGGGGGTGAACTATCATCAACATTCTCATGATTTTCAACAAGCTTCTCAATCTCCTCAGCTGCTAAGTGTTCGTCTACTAGTGCCACATTTTCTCTCGCCTTCTTGTTCTTCCACACTTTGTGCTCAGCAAGACTTACTTGAATCATGTCTTGTAAAATTATCTCATTAGCTTTTTTAGCTGTTGGCACTGGAACAGGTGGTGTTAGTCATGCAGATTGCCTTGACGGTAATAAAAAACGGATCACAGTTGATCGTTTTGGAACACTTGACTCAGCTGGCTCCGTAGCAGGGTTAGGTGACCTAGGGGCGCTAGTTGTCCTATGCGTTCCCTGGGTATACTCAGTCGGTTGTGACTGAGTCAGAGGAACATCTAGTCCAAACACCACTGCAAACACTATAATGCTCCTTTTTGTGTAAGCTTCATCTCTTCAGTAATCCATCCATGGTGTATTACGCATTTCCAACCTTGTCAGTTTCTTCCTGAATGAAGATATTCTTACAATATCACCATCTGAAGATTGTGAAAAGACATCTCGAGCACGTCTTAAAAATGTCAGGAAATATAGTCATAAAATGACTGATGATGATCATTGTAAATCGTAATTGGTATGGAACGAAAGTGCAGGATGATGAAGCGAATATTAAAAAGCTTCCCACATAAAAAACACCGCAAAATCGCATGAAAGTTATTGACAAAGCAGTATAACATTTGCATTATCTTGCAACGGCGGTGGTCCAATCCCCGCAACAACGTATAGTCAAGCACTTGGGGGGGGGGGGGGGGGGGGGGGAGAATATCTTGCAAAAACGTCCTGCACAAGGCTGTAGAATGACCAGGTATCTTGAAATTAGACACAGTCTTGAGTTCCATTGTAAATCCCAACACTTGTTTGTAAAATGGAACCATATCAGAGAATGATGGTGGTGCATCAAAAAAACGAAGGCAGATATGTTATCATTAGCTGCAGAAGATGAAGATTGTTCTGATGTCATCCTGAGTAAAGTTAGCTCTTATCTATCCAGCCATTTAACTTGAGGTCGCTACTTTGATCCGTCTTCTCTCAAACCGTATTGCAAGAACATGCCATATAAAATCCAGGGTACAGATGCGATGCGGCTATGCAGAATCGTAATGATGATTCGTAAATAATAAGACATCAGAATCCATGCTCTCTGATGGACATTGCACATTCTCCAAGTTAACCTTTTTATTTGCATCCATAATGTCATATCACTTGTTTGGAGGACACAGTCATACTAGATTAACATCACTGCTTGTTGTCGTTGCGCCAAGATGATAACTGAATGAATACAATTGAGGTGTTTAGGAAACAATAATTCTTTTAACATCTTTGTCTTTTCCTCTCTGTATTTTATATGTTCTGCAATTCTTTTTGAAATATTTTCGATCAGATTTGTTCTCATTGCTCGTTCTTTGCTTATACTAGCAACATTCCCATACGCTTTATTCGAATTATTCTTTTGATTTACCATTTATGTGTATTCTGGCATTTCTTTTCGGACAACACTTTTGTTTTGCTTTATCGCGTATGGATTTTAGCTCTCTCTTAATCCTGTTTTTAGAATATCCTCACCAGAAATTCTTTGTGACATGATACTCTCTCAAGAAGGATGAAGATTTCTCTTTTGATTAGAACCAAGACACAGTTATTAAAAAATTCAAGAGGTAACCTTCAACTTCTTAAAATTGTTTTAAGAAAGAGTATCATTTTGACACAATAACAGATTTTGAGAACTTTTTCAAAAATCATGTGACAAAGTAATGTAATCACAAACCTACAACTGAAAAACACTAAGTCACACACATCCTCATTAAGTTCATCTGCAGAAAATTGCCATAGCGGACATACTTAGTCCACTTAAACCAATTGAGATTTAAAATAACATATATATAAAGAACTTTGATTCTTTCACATTAGAATATGAAGCCTAAACCATAATACAAACACGATCCTAATTCAATAATTGAATGGACACTAAGTCCAACTCCCATCCTCATTTTGTTTCATGCAGAAAACGGACGAAAGTAACCGGACAATATGACTTAGTCCACTTAAACAATTATGAATAGACATATATGATCCATAGCATAGAATTCATGAAAACTTGTATATTTGCCAAAATTATTTGTCAAATTTTGAGCACACTAGAAACTGATCAGACATTCACACAAATAGCATTTCAATCATGAAGCAACAACATTAATACATAAAACAAAATCCTTTGCATAAGCCATACAAAATTAAACTGATTTCATCATTAACCAGTTACTGATATTTAGAACTTTTGTTGACTACCGATTTTGACTAGTTTACCTTAACTGATCTTTGACAATAACCTGTGCAAAGAAAGTAACTCAGTAAACTAAGTACTAACAGATTCGGTAAAGTACAAAACCGAGTTTAACAAAATTCAATCTAACCATTCTATAGCATTTTATGACCCTAAGGACACTTTTTTACACTAAATTCTAATGCCAAAGGTTATTCAATGTTACCCAAAAAAAAAAAAAAACTCGTAAGACCCTTTATACTCCTAAAACTCGTAATCTAGCAAATTCGGTAAACTTCATTTTTTACCGAGTTCAAACTCGGTAATCCTAAAATTCCTCAAAAAGGCCTAGAAAACTCTAAACTACTTACGTTTGAGTAAGAAGTGAAGGTACAAGCGTTGTAATGAACTTAACATAATCAAAAATCAGACTTCTACTCAAATTCGGTAAACAGGATTCGGTAAAAAAGAAAAGTAAAAATTGAAATGAAAATCCTTTATATAGCCACCGAAATCAGTTTTGAAAATTGACATTTAGCAGTCCCTTGTAACTTACTTTTACCGAAAACTATAGAAAATTGTACACAATCAGTGCCCCACACCCCTGTACTTGATATGTACCGATTTTTGTTTATGAAATTACACAAACTCCCCCTTAAACAATGATTTTTTTTCAAACACTCCCCCTTGAAATGACAATTATGTTAAATGCATAGTCCAAAAATGAAAAATTGTTACATTTTCAAATAAAACTCCCCCTTGAAAATATAACATTTCCAAATTGTTATTATAAAAAGATTTTGTGAATGAAAATTGTAAAAAACTCCCCCTTTGATCATGATTATTAGATTGCCATTAAAAAGATATTTAATAAGAAACTTGGAACATCATGAAACAAAAGATTATAATTCTTTTAAATATTATATATATAATATATAATATAATATATTATATATAATAGTATATATATATATATATAAAAAGAAATATATATATAATAATAAATATATTTTTATTTTAATTTTAGAGAAAAAAATGTGTAAAATATTTTTGTTATTTTTGAAAATTTTCAATTTTTTCTTTTGTTTTTGAAATATTTATTTACATGATTGTGATGTATGATCTTTTCACGAAGATAACTTTGTCAGACTTTCCAACTGAGTTGAAGTCATACATCTCATACCAATGCGATGAACTAGATACTCAAAGCGTTCTTTTGGAAGCGCCTTAGTAAATAGATCCGCTAATTGGTCTTCTGTTCCGACAAAGATAAATTACACAGTACCCCTCTCAATGTGTTCTTTAATAAAAGGATACCGATGTCCAATGTGCTTTTGTCTAGAAAGTTGCAGGATGCACGAAATAGTCAATGGTACTCTTGAAATCCATGACATCGGAATCCGATTGTATTTAAATCCATAGTCAAGCAGTTGAGTACGCATCCATATCACTTGAGCACATCATGCAGACAATGAAACATATTCAGCTTCTGCAGTAGACATCGCAGTACAATCTTGTTTCTTTAAACTCCAACTCACAAGCTTTCCACCTAAAAATTGCACTCCTCCTGATGTGCTTTTTACAATCATCTTTACACCAGCATGGTCTGATCTGAATATTGCATTAGTTCAAAACCAGAATCCTTTCGGAAAACCATAGTCCCAGTATCGGACATGTCTTAGGTACCGAAAGATCCAGTTTGGCCACTTGAGGTGTTTGACCGTAGGTCGTTGGCTTGATAACGACGCACATACAAAAGTAGCAAAGATATGCCAGGTCGACTGCTGTTAGATACATAAGCCCTCCTATCAATGATGAAAATTCGATAGAACAGTAGGATTGCCTTGTAAATCATCACCCAGTCTCCCTGTTGCCATAGGTGTGCTCATGAGACACAATTCATCAACCCGTTCTTTAACAACTCTATAGCATATTATGACTGACTTGAATATGCCACGGGGGAGATTGGATTAACTTGAAGTCCAAGAAAGAACTTTAGTTCACCCATCATTGACATTTCAAAATTGTTTTTCATTAAGTTTGCAAATCTTTTTGAAAAATCTGGATTTGTTGATCCAAAAATAATGTCATCTACATATACTTGAACAAGTAATATGTCTCCCCCGTAACGTCGAGTAAACAAAGTTGGGTCAATTAATACCTTATTGAACCTGTGGTGCAATCGATAAGAAGACAGTTAGTCATAACCATGGACAAGGTGTCTTGCTTAAGACCGTATAGAGCTTTTTTTAACCTGTAGACGTGATTTGGAAATTCAGGATCAATAAACCCTTCGCAGGTTGGCTGAAATAAAACTACTTTCTTCAAAGGACCGTTGAGAAAATCCAGTTTGACAACCATTTGAAGATTAGTGATATTCCTAATGAGCAGCAAAAGCAATGAACATCCGAACAGCCTCAAGACGAGCAACAGGAGCAAATGACTCCTCAAAATCAATGCCTTCTTCTTGCTATAACCCTTTAGCCATAAGTGGGGGGGGGGGTCATGATGAGAATTTGTTCGAACATAATATTTTCTACACTCACTTATTCTTCCAAAGCATTTGAGAGAATAACATCTTCCTCCTATAGGTGAACCATTCCCAAACTTGAAGTCTTTCAAATTGATTCACTATCTTGCATCGACTCAATCCAACATATGACCATAGCTCTTTGAGTCTTTGGTCAATAGTTGCTGAAGGTTAATGCGTACAAATGCAAACCTTAGAATCAGTATGTAGCCGTTGACGAGTCATAACAGATTAGAAGGTTCCACCAATGACATGGTCCTAGAGGTGATACTTTTGTCAACTGTGAGATCGATGGGTTTACTTGAAGGAAATTTGCACATTTGGATGGTTCGAGATGCGTAGTAAGAATGTGACTCATTTTCCTCATGATTCAGAGAATCATATGGAACAAACTGTGTATTACCATCAAGTCAGCAAAGCTTCTGATTGAATTCATCCAGACGCTGTACAGCGATTAGTAGAATTTTGTTCGTCAGATGTTGTGACCACATGAAGGGAGCCTCATGTGATGTCGAACAATGAATAGAAGATGTAGAAGGTGAGTCTTCTTGATCATGAGTTGGTTGTGCAGCGGAATTGATGGTAGTATCAGAAGATTTTTGCTCAAAATAATCTTCAAACATTGGACCGAACAAATTATCCAAATCCTCTTTTGAAGGAGTATTCATTAAATCATCTGATGAATTTGGATTATTAAATCGTTGAAGATCGGGTTCTAAACAATCGTGTTCAGAAGCCATAGCTGTAAGCTCGTCAAACTTGACATGAATAGTCTCCATAATCCTTTTGGTGCGACGGTTATAGATTCGAAAACCTCTTGATGTTTCCGAATAACCAATAACAACTCCAATGATAATGCTTTAGGTTTCATTTTCCAAGATCCATCACGTCATTTTTGTCAGATAACACAGATTAGCCAAACACATGAAAATACTCAACATTTGGCTTTCGTCCACGTAACAGCTCATAAGGTGTTTTATTGTATCGTGTGTTGATGATTGACCGATTTTGAGTAAAACATGCTGTAGCAACTGCTTCAGCCCAAAGAAATTCAGGTAACCTTGAAAAAATAAGCATTGTGCGAGCAACCTTAACTAGAGTACGATTACGTCGTTCTACTACTCTCCAGTTTGTTTGAGGTGTGCGAGCAATTGAAAATTGTTGCCTAATCCTAAATTTCATAATAAGCTTTGAGAGTTGCATTCTTGAATTCAGTGTCGTTAAAACATCTGAATCTTGCAAAATTTGGCTTTTGTAATTCAATTGGCTTGAGCAATGAACTTTGATGATCTCTAGAGTATTCGTCTTCGACATGAATGAAAATAAACCCATGAGAATCTAGAAAAATCATTCACTACACAAGAATATACTCTCATTCCATGACCGCGAATCTACTCTCATTGGACCGCACAAATCCATATGAAGTAATTCCTAATTTGTATAATTCACTTTTTTAATTTATTGGGGAAACATTTCGGTGGATGAGAAAGCTTCTGCTTTTTCCTCTTTTCATAAGCAGAACAAAGAGTGATCCTTTTTCATATTTGAACTTTGGTAAACCGTCAACCAAGGCAAGTTTGGAAAGATCGTTTTTTGGTGCCAAAATTAAGATGTCGATGCCATAGCATGAATTTGTTAAAGTTGCTTTTGAAACATTAGACATAATGGGTGAATAAGCAGCACATGTCTGAAATGGAGAAGGTATATAAAGCGAATCGCGTCTGCCTGTGAGCAAATCATCTCCTCCAGATTGTCGAACATAACATGTTTTAGACCATAAAAAAAAAAAAGCCAAGTTCCAAATCCCAACCCAAAATTGACCCAACATAATGAATTATGTTCCAAAGACCTTCAACATAATATACATGACAAATAGTGATGTTGCCATGTATATAATCACCATAGCCTGTAATAGATGCAAAGTTTACATTTCCAAAGCGGACGGTTCCTATGAACTTTTCAACGAAGTTTCTTAATAGAGCACGATCACCCGTCATATGCTTTGAACAACCACTGTCAACAACCCATAGAACGATCTGGACTACCTGCAACACAAGAAGAGCCAACACACAACAACATGGGCAATTGGACTATCCATCCTTAACTAAAACCAGTGGTTTCGTATGCGAAGAAGGATTAGTATAAGCATGTGGCATTGTGTTAACAAGTGTCCACTAACATTTGGTTTATTCAAACCATTTTGCATAAACACCTTGTCCAAATCTTGTTTAGCATGAATGGGCTTAATGGTTTATCACGCATGTTTCTTTTCTTTTTCTTAAACTCACTAGAAACCTTATCTCTAGCTTTTGATGCACTTGCTTTATTAATCTTAGATTTGGAAGCTACAGAAGTAGTATCTAAATTCTTAGATTGTGTTACTTTCTCAGAAAACCTAGTCTTAGAGCTACAAATGTAGTTTCAGAAGATTATTGGTATCCTAGAATTAACAGAGGATTTTCTACGAGGATATCATGTCGAACGCACATTCAAATTATGCTTAGCACTTATATTATCATGACAGGAATAAGCACACTTTTCATACAAGAAACACATAACAAAGTTTTCGCTTTAGAAGCGTTTGCAGCAGCAACATCAATTACATTATCCTTATTTGACACAACATTAGCAAATGTATTATCTGTTTGTTTGTTTTGCCTAACATAAACTGCTTCTTTCTTTGCTTCATTCTTAGAGACATCTAAGACACTGGTCTTGACATGTGAATCTCTACTCTTTGGTCTCTTAACACTGGATGTAGCATTCATTCCTGTAGAAGATAACACATTCTTAGACTTGTTTGTTTGTGATTCTTGTTGTGTGACAACTCTGTACATTCCAGGGCTAATGACATTTGTGTTTTGATGTGTCCCTGTTTGTTTGGTATGTGAAGTCTGTGAAGTGACTGGTTTTGACTCAACATGGTTTTCTTTTGTTTTTAAAACAACCGTCTGCTTTTGAAAAGCATTTTTATTTAAAGGTGTGACACAAAGAAAAGATTGAGAACCATGTGTTTTGTCAAACTTAGTATTCACAGACTTACCATTTTCACCATTTTTCATTCTAGCTTTCAACTCAGATATGGTAACTAAAAGATTTTGATTCTCAGCACGAATAGCTCCATATGCATAAGTTTTCTCAGAGACATGAGTAATTAACTCATCCATTTCCTTTTATTTGAGAATCGATGTCTGTTTGATTGAATCGAAAAGTTTTTTGTATTCCATTTTGCCTAATCTCGTTCATATATCCAAATAAGTACTTTAAAATCCAAATGACACTTCTCATCCCACCAGTTTTTGTATTCTAGGAAATCCAAGAACATCAAGAGTTTTGAGTTTTTATTCTTCGAAGAATCCCATTTTTGTTTTTCTTTTCATTTGTCAATTTTAACTCAAAAGATCAACACTTGTTTTTCACAAATCTTTGAACATTTTTCTCAAGGAATTTTATTTCCTTGCTTTCAAACCCTCTTGAACCTCTAAAGATTTCTTTTTGACTTGTTCAAGTTCATCATGTAAGAACTCAACAACACATTCATGACTTAACAACACACATAGCTCAATATCATGTTTGGTGATACTTCCAAAAGTTAATCTTTCAACAAATCATTTTTGCCTTTCAATATATCAAGATAAACATCATTTTGCTCAAACCGCATCTTTCATTCATTTATATCCCATTGAAATAGATTCTGAAAGCAGTCAAAGTGATCAGTAATTCATTAAGAAGTGGTTAAACCTGATCTTGACAAAAAGTATTAAGAATACTCTTCCTATGATGATATAAAACATACTTGCCCTTTTAACTGATCTTTTATCAACAGAAAAAACAATTTTCAAACCAACTTGCATATAATAACCCATTGATCAAAGTAACTCTACTTGGCATTGTTTTTGTTTCTAGAATCTTAACAATAGGGAGTAATAAGGAGAAGAAGGAAAACATGTTTTGTTTCAACAGAATGATTCTTTTTGAGGAACAAAATTATTATAAAGCACATTTAATTGTTTGTAATCAATGTCCAACAATTTTGTTGCTCGCAACAGCAATTGGATCATTCATTTTTTCATTCATTTTATGTTGACTTTTGAAAGCATCCTCTAGAGTTTCCTCAGAATCTCTAACATTCAAAGGAATTTCTATATTACCTGTCCTAGAAGCAACATATAACTTTGGACATTCTGAAATTGCTTGTCTGAGTGTATAAGGATTCGGATACCCCAATTCATGTTTTAATTGTTGATCATAAACAGACAATGGTTTTGGACCGAGCATAAACATTGCTTGTAAAGAATTACCAATTTTAAAAAACAAATCAACATTCTTTTTCAGTTTTTCCTCAAGCTCAAGAATAGTATCATGATATTTATCCTCGTTTTCACTCATTTTTCTTTTTAAAATTAAATGTGATTGTTGTAATTCCTCATTTTTCTGTTTGAAATGTTTGACCTCTTGACTTAACTTATCTCGTTGTTTTTCGAGATCTTGAATAATATCTCGATCACGATACAATTGAGACTCAGCTTGTTTTTAAACATGTTTTTCCCTTTCATCAGCTTCAAGAAATTCTTTTAGATAATTGTTATCCTTGGTTATGTTTTCCAAAACCCGATTCCTTTCCTTATACATCTCAATCTGACTGGTCAAAGTCATATTTTGTTGTTGGACCTTTTGAGCAAATCTTTGTTGTTTTGCAGCTTCATCATATGCATTCCTAGCAAGTGTTTCTAATGCACACGGATCATAAACATGTGGATCTTTTTCAACACTGCCACTATTAACGTTTCCTTTGACATAATCAAATTGAATATTGCTATTAATTTGATCATCATCAATGGTACTGTTAATAATTTTAGTATGAGTTGGATACATTTGTTCATCATTCTCATTGATGGATGAAGATTGTACCTCACTTACAAATGCAGACTCATAGCTTGGCTCATCATCAGAATTTTGATCAGCTGGTTGAATTCTGGCCATTAAGCATATGTTTGCACTAAGTTCTTCAATTTCTTCCATCCTTGAAGCATCAGCAAAGAGAAAATCATTCTGCTCATCGGTAAGAATTACACCAGCTTCATCCTGTTTTGCCAACAACATTTACTTCATGAAATACTTTGAATCACAAACCCTTGGTTTGGGACAATTCCTAGCATAATGTCCTTTTCCACCGCAGTTATAGCATTGACCCGTTGAAGTATTGCCTGGAGTCGGAGTTTGAACAATCCTTTGAACATTTGCAGTCTCATTTGTAGCATTCATTCCCTCAACAACTTCTTCTTGAACATAAGTATAACAACCCAGAATTTTCATCAAATGCATAATCAATCTATTTTACTGTGATCACAATTATACGGGGAAATTTTTCGCTTTATTACATTACTTGCATTGTCAATATCTCAGTATGTCATAACTAAAGTAGACGAGCTCACGCAACCTATCTATGACAATCCCATGTCAAGCAAACATCATAACATGTCAAGTCAATATTATAATATCATTATTACAAAGTACATTATTCCTATAATGTACCATTCACAACGTTATATCTAAACGGGCTTTAAACCGTTATCGTATGCCTCTAAAACCCTAATTTACTAACAGTGTATACGTTTTCGCGATAAAATTGCGTGAGGCTATTTCATGAATTAAGTTTAAATCGCGTAAGTTAAAAATTAGCGTTCAATGTAAACGGGCATCAAACAATTAAATGTTTACATCAAGCAAGGGTTATATAATTATTTTGAGAATAATTATTAACTTTGTTCATTTTATTTTTATCGGATACGTAAAGTGTATACGTTTCGCGATAAATTGCGTTTAGGCACTCCCGGAACCACCAAAACTTTTCTACGCTTCAACAAATACCCACATTTATACCCAATACATAAAAATTACTCAACAACATCACATATGTCTTATATTGACCGAAATTATGGCAATGGATACAAAGATATAAGAAAAATTCACTCTTTGGTCAATGGTACATCTCTTGCATTAAAACCTAGTCATTTCTTGTTTCTTTGACCAAAGACTATGACCTTGACCAAGGAACCCCTAAGACCCTCTTTTATGTCTCCTTGACTAAGACTTGCACCATATATACATGTATCTACTAGTAAGAGAAATCATACAAGTAAAACACTTACCAAAATCACAAAATCTCTTCCTTGTTTCTCTTGGCAACCTACGGCACAAACACCCCCTCCAACCAAATCCATATAAATTTTTCTACAACCCCTACACTCCTATACACATCTATCCTAAGATATTCTAAGGTGATCCCAAGCATTGGCTAACCTTTTACAAGTATCAATCAAGAAAGGAAAGATTAGGGTTTTCTAAACCTAATCTAGGGTTTCATCTTGCAAGCTTTGGTTTTGTGACTAAACAAGGGTTTATCACTTATTTATCACCATCATCATTTATCATAAGGACCACTTTAAACCTTTATGCCTTCATTTTATAAGTTTTCATGCATATGTTTATTCTATTTTAGCTTAAATCACCATTTAGGTTTTATTCATGAAAATGAAGTTTATACTTGAAATGATCATTTTATACACTCATATACATGTGGTGTTATTACTTACATCATGTTAAAAAGGATGAGAAAATATTGTATCAAGTTATTTTGGTGTAAACATGATTATGGGACAATTAGGGTTTTTAATGGTTTATTAATATGTTTCAAGTTAAAGAAATAACTAATGCATGTTATGGTTAATTATTACTTTATATTGATGTTATATGATCATTAAAATGAGGTTATATCAAGATGAGAAAACTTGTACACTTATGATTTATATGAAAAATGGCTATACATGAACTTATGGTAAAATGGATAAATTATAAAAGTTATGCCTTATCATGTATTATGAAGGACTTATAAACTTTGGACAAAATGACTTTGATGGGATTATGGACATAATATACATATGATATATGATATATATAAAGTGTAAGACTTGTAGTAAAAAAGTTATAGTGGTAATATATTTAAAAACAAGGCCAAAAATGAACTTAAGAATGTCATGCAACATTTTCGTCCAAAAGTGTTATAAAAATATACTTATTTTATATTTTTATAAGATAATACATTTCACGACGATTCCGAAAAGTAGAAGAAACTTGTCAAACGGATTAATAACGAAAAAGTTACGTTAAAAACGAGTTATACGTTAATAAACGGAGTTACGATAATTAATACTTTTATAAAACTATTTTTATAAAAGTTACTATTCATGACAGAAAGTTATATTTTTGTAAACCTCCTAAAATTATAAAACTTTCAAATACGAGAACGTCCTCGAAAGAATCGTTAAAAACGGAGCTATAACGAATAAAATACGACGTTTACGGGTTTTACGACAATTAAATCGATAAAAACATATATAAGGTCTGATGTGAACAGTAATTTTTACTGTTCACCAGTAGGTCCGAAATTCAAAAATGTCAATTTATGATAATACGTCTCGATACGAAAAGATGGGCATAAGAAACGCGATAATCGGGCTTAAAACGCGAAAGTTACGCCCGTTTTACTAAAACGGTAATTATAAACGTTTTTACTTATTAAACACAATTTTACCAAAACCATTAGTTGGTGATTGAGCTATATAGAATATTATGTGGTTATCAAAGTACTATATTACTAGGGAGTTTCATAATGAGGCCTCTTCGGATGGCGTATCGACGAGTTGTTGGATTTACGATTTAAAGTGTCCTAACTCCTCGTACGTCATGTCATGACCTCTTTAATTATGATAGCCCGAACGATAGTACGATGTTGCAACCATAGGATTATATTCAATGTTATTGATTAAAGTACTCGGTACTTATACGACCTTAAATTTAATTAGTTGCCATTTGATCAATTCGCATAGTGGCGCGTTATTGTGATATTCATGGCATTACTCACTCACTAGAGATTCATGAGCCCCCCACGTTTTAACATGCTTTTTTTTACACAGTTTTTGGGTGAAAAAACATGCAATGTTTTTACAACTGACACAAGTGGTTAAGTTTCCACTTTATGATTACATGTTGCCTAAGTAACGCTAACCCAATCTGAGCCCAATTATCATGACTGTGTTAATTACGAGCGCGAATGTTATAAATAGATCTATTGGGTTTGACAACCCCGTTCGGGTGATTAGCTATCACTAGGGAAACGAACGTATACCATGTCGAATATAGGATGTTGCGGGTTAGAACATCACCACGGGCAATGTAGGCCATTAATTTGGTATTCATACACGTCAAGCTTCAGTGTCATGAGCTTAGAGCAACGTAATTACATTTATATGATGTCTGCATCTGTTGCATTATCATACACTTGGGAGATCTTGTGGTCCTACAATATATGATTTATCAAACCTATGAATTCACCAACATTATTGTTGACGTTTTAAAGCAATGTTTTTCAGGGGATCAATAAGCACAAGGTGCGATGGATACATTGGTGGTTTTGATTTGGATGTCATGCATTAAAGATTTTGTCGCATTTCATTTTGTTATCTGTTATGGGCTGAAAATCTTTGTATTTTGATCAAGTGAACAAGTTAAGCTTCGGGCTTATGTAACAATTACTTTGTTAAATCCAATGTATCGTTTTCAAATGACTTTTTGGTCGTTCTATATATATCTTGTGTTATTGATCTGAGAAGTAACACGCCCCGGACCCTTATTCCGATGCGACCCAATTTGGGGGTGTTACAACAACACACCAAAGCGTATAATCAGATATATATGTATATATGTATGTAAAATAATTATAATGTTTATTACCATCTCATCTCGAAGGCGAGTAAGCGACCGGGATCCCTGTCGAGATATGACCATGCTCTTTGCCCGGTTTTGCGGATTTTGAGCGACTCGGGCAATGTTCCTGGGATCATTCCAAAACTGAATATAGTTATCCCACTCTTCCGCCGTAATGTCCTCAGGACGTGCCCGCCTGATCTTCTCCACATTGTAAGTCCCGATCATGGGGTCTATAACCCAATGCTGGGCCTTGAAAGCAGCCTTGTTAGTATTGTACGCTTTTTGCAAGTGCTACTGGATGCCGGCGTTGATCTCTGTCCAGTCGGGGGATTCCATGTGCGGCCTCAGATCAAACTGGGTCTGCAATCATATACAACAAAACGAAGACAGAGTTAGAGATATAATTTATATATTTATTTAAATTTGTTTATTTATTTATATGATATAAATAAATAAACAAATTTAGATAAATATACGCAATTAAATAAATAAACACGATAATGAAATAAACATAAAAGGATAACTAAAAATGAGATCACCATCACAGTGAAATTACACTGAAAGTGAAATCAAAATGACATAAATAAAACAACTTCCATACTGCAAACAAACATCGATACTCATACATGATGGCACTGATTATAAACATGTTCAGTACAATGAGATATCAAAAGTGAAAATATAGACCTAAAGGGGTGTTAGCTGGGGATCACCCATATTACTAACACGCTACAATGATAGCTAAAAAGATAAACAAAAGTCCTACAGCATATAGCTGGGAGTAACCCATAAAACTTATAGGCTATACAGGATAGTACAAAATGATACATGGACTAACAGCTGCTGCCAGCCTCAGCTGGCTCATCCTGGGGCTCTGGGTCTCTAGCCTCTAGTGTCGCAATACGTCCAAGCGCTGTAGTCAACTGAGTCTAAAGTGATGTGGTCTGAGCAATCAACGTGGCAACCTGTGCCTCTAGTGTCCTAACATGTGCCTCTATGGATGCACTCCTCTCCTCAGAACCAGTCCATGCTATACGAGCATATACAGCCTCTATATCCAAAGCCAAAGCTGTGTGGCGGTGATATGGTCTATCTCTGAATAGTGTGTTGACTCGGGCTCTCAAGTAAGCTCGGTCATCATATGCCTCCTCAAATCGTACCTGAAACTCCTCAGTCCTCTGCCTAACAGTAGTATCAAGCTCTGTCACTCTCTGGTCGACCCCCTCCAAGGTGGTCGGTGCTATCTCCATCATGGCCTCAACAATCTCATCCTAAGTGTCAACCTCTGGAGTAGGCCTTGGCTGTCTCGCGGCACCAGCTGCTGAACTCTCCCCGATCTCGCATCCGGGAGCGGGAGTAGTAAGACAAACTCTCTTCCGAGGCGGCATCTCAGCCTCGGGAACATCAGTCCTGGGGGAAGTAGATGGAAGTGATAAGGGTGGTGATGCAGCTGCAGCTCTCATCCGAATCCCGGCTGCCCTATAGCCTAATGGTGCCCCTGCATCAGTAGGGCTAGTAGTGAGTGGTGATGGTAGGGGTAATGGTGAAGATGCAACAGGTAGTGGTGGTGTAGGTGCGGCAGCATACTCAGCAATGCGTGCCTCCATGGATGCTGACATCGGTGGCTCAGGTCTGACAGTCTTCCGTGCCCTACGGAGACGTGTCTGGGCAAAGGGGATCCTAATCTGAGGTGGTCTAGGTGTAGGTGCAGACTCATCAGTCTCAAATGCCTCTGTATCCCCAGCTGAGGGAACAGGGTCAACAACAGGTATAGCAGAAGAGTCGGCCGGAGCTAGGTGCTCCTCCTCCTCCTCGTCATCCTCCTCGTCCTCGAAAGGCTCCTCATCATCATCATCAGTATCATCATCACTGTCATCACCGGAGGGCTCATCATCTCCATCCCCTCCGTCGGCAGGGTAGTCAGCATGCTCCTCGGAGTCCTCCTCTGGATCCTCCTCCAGATCAGAATCAGGCACATTAGCCTGTGAAGGGGATGCGGGGTGAAGGAAATAAACGGGTAGAGGTCTGGTCCTTCCATGGGGGCCTCATCCTCCGAAGGTACTAAGTACTCGGGGTACTCAGGCTCGGGAACATATGGTATCTCGATAGGTGATGGTGGGTGCTTAGGATGCAGGCACATAGTCAGGAGATGATGGTGCTCAGGTCCAGGCACATAGTCAAGGGATGGTGGGTTTACTGGCTGCATGGGAAGTCCATCGTATCCGTATACGATGACTCGTGGAGAACCTCCATCGGATATCTCCTCATCGGCTCCCCAAAAGACTCTCCCTGGTTCGGAGTCAGTGTACACAGAGGTATAGGTGACAGCGGATGATGCATAAGACATGACTGCAGAAAGATAAATAAACTTATATAAGTATATTATATAAGACGAGCCTAGTATATATGTAGTATAATATAAACATGTATACATATCATGAAAACATATAGCATAACCAACTAATGCAACTCAATAGTGTATGTGTCCTGTGAAAAACTTTTGAATTGATGCCAATATTTGAGAATGGTTATAGTCCATGTAAAAAACATTTGACTGGTTCTTATAACCTAGGCTCTGATGCCAATTGTAACACCCCCAAATGGGTCGCAGCGGAATATGGGTCTGAGAGTGTTACTTCAAAGATCAACAGCACAAGATATGAGAACGACCTCTATATGAGTCGTTTAAAATTGATACATTGATTTAAACTTAAGACTTTTTGTTGACAATAGCCGAAGCTTAAATAGTTCATCCATGAAAAGTAAAGATTTTAAGACATAACAAATATTCCCAAAATGTAATGCATCCAAATCTTTATAGTAATGACTCCAAAATGGTGACCACCAATGTATCCTTGTTTCTCGTACCTTATTGACCTGAGAAAAACATGCTTTAAAACGTCAACATAAAGTTGGTGAATTCACAGGTTTAGTAAATGTATAAAATAGGACCGCAAGATTTCCAATGTAAGACATGTAACACATACAATATCTTAAAAGTAATTACGAAGTGCACTAAGCTCATGACACCGAAGCTCGACATCTATGTATGCAATTTAATGCACAAAATGTGCCCGTGTAGATGTTCAAACCCGCAACATCCAAATTGTTCCGACATGTATACATTCGTTGTTTCAGTACATTCGAAACTAGTGAGCGCTACTCACCCGAACGGGGATGTCAATCCCAAATAGATCTATTCATAACATTCGCGCTCGCTAACTAGCAATTGACAGTTCATGATAGTGGGCAATAGTGGGTTTAGCTACTTAGGCCAACTCGTAACTTGTTTAAAAGGGTACTTGCGTCCAAATGTAAAACGATGCATGTTTCTCACCCCAAAGTTGTAAAACGATATAATTGTGTAAAAGCGGGGCTATGAACTCACCGTAAGTGAATGATTGATTATCAAAATCAAATAAGTGAATCGTTCTCGCATCCGATGACCTAATTGTTTTTAGGCCTTATGTGGTGTAATGTATTTTGTATAAATAAAATATCACATGTTATATAGTCACACCACCACCTATTAGTTTTTATTAAATCTTTAAAAGTTAAATTAATAATTAACTCGTACTTTGTTAATTAAAAAGTATATGTACTTGTACCCGTAAAGAAAATATTATATATATTTTTTAATTACTTAATGCATCATTTGTAAAAATATATGGTTTAATGTTTTTATTGGTTACATAATGATATTAATTATATTGTTTTATATAAAAAAAATGTATAAAAATATAAATAGTACGCGCGATTTTGAAACCTCATATCTTTATCGTTTTAACTCCGATTTATATGTTTCTTATGTCTACGACTTCGTATTAAGAAAATTTATCAAAATATTATATTTATAAAAAGTAAACCCCTAATGAACAGTAATAATTACTGTTCACAACAGTGCTTAAAACTGTTTTTATGTAGTTCATTATATATATAACTTGTAAAATCGTGAACTTGTTCGTTATAATTCCGTTTTTCGAGTTCTTTATGTCCGTGTCTTCGTATTAAGTTAATTTATCAAAATATCATATTTATAAAATTTAAACCCCTGATGAACAGTAATAATTACTGTTCACAATAGTTTATAAAAACTGTTTTTATAGAATTAATTACACGTAACTTGTTTAAATCATAACTCGTTCATTATAATTATGTTTTTCAAGTTCCTTACATGCTTACGATCGTCATGAAATGTATTATTTAAAAAACAATATATATAATTTTCCCAGGTACTGTTTGCTACAGTAACTTCGAATTGTTTTATAACTTTAACTTGTTTTTATGTATTAATAACTTATGTAAATTTTCACAAGTCCTCTCATTTGTAAAGTACACATCTTATATATATATTAAGCCCTCTATATCATAATATGTCCATATTGTCCAAGAAATTAGTCCCACATATTTATTTAAGTCCATAAACTTTATAATTAAGTAAATAATCAAAACTTAACAATTAATTAAATAAACTATTCAACACTTGTAAACTCTTATTTTAAGCATATTGACATATGGTAGACATCATTTTTACCTCTCAAACCATAGATTTACTTGCTTTCTTATAAATATAAAAACACAAAAATAATCTTATCTCAACCCCTAGAATTCTATTAGACCATGATCAAGCCTTCCCAACCTATTCCCCTAAAGAACGATAACAACCCTCGAGTCTTGCCTATACTACTATTACAACATTTAGGTACTCTGCCTAGGGAGTTGTAAAACTTCTTGTTGAAGTCATACGACAACTGCATCAGGGGTAATAAATTACTTCTTCCCTAATTCTTTATAAGATGAATACTACCATGAATCCCAATCGTCCCAAAATAGTATTTACAAGGATAGGGACTTAGCAATCGTGTACTCAAATAATTAAGTTGGGTTAAAACAATAATGTACTAAAGGTGAGTACATACAAGGTATGCTAAGGCGATTTGGGTGTAACAATTGGTTTATGGGTGACAATGCTCTTCATTAATAGTCCGGCTTAACCAGAAAATTACGAGAACCGTAAAAAAGGATAGGCTCAGAGGGTTGTACTAGGGGTATCCTGCACTAAAAATGAGTGCATGGCAAGGGTGTGGGATAGTTATATGATCGGTGTGACCATAATAACAATTACATGTTTAAAACATGGGTTAATCCTAGTGCCTCTTATCTAGCAAATCCTAATACTTACTATGCGGTCTCGGGATGCATCACAAAAACAAGTTCTAGAATTTAATATACTACCGGTACACTCATATAATTTAATACCGATACCAATGCTCCAGAAAAGGCGACAAAGACCATACGTACACATCCGTAACGACGGAATAGACACATATGACTGCATTCGAACCTTAACTCGAGAAAGCTAAAGGTACAAATTATCTTGGGTATCAATAATGGATACCCGAATTCCTAAAGATCTAAAGGCGAACCTCACATTTTTGGGGTAGAATTTTGAGGGTTTTTGTGCTAGTCATACACATTCCTATCCATGAGACGCTATTAATACTCGGTACCTCACATTTTTTGGGTGGAATTTTGAGGGTTTTTTGGTGTATATTCATAAAAATTCCTATCCATGAGACGCTAATAAAACTCGGTTTTTCATCGGTATGATTCATAAAAAGTTTAAAATTTGGTCAAAATTACCTTTTACTCTATGTTTCGATATATTACCCATCATTTTAAGGAACAAAGCAAATGGCAAATTAAGGAATACTTTCAAGGCTTATTTCCCCCGACACTTAAGTTGAACATTGATGACATCAAATAACGTCTATTTTATAGCATCATTTATCCCATGTTATTAACCCATTTTTATAGCATCATTTATCCTATCTCATGTTATTAAACCCAGTACATTATTGTTAACCTCAATGACGGCTGTTCAACACAAAAATCTTGCTAATAAACGCAAATTGGAGAATCTTCGAGCAAAAATCCCTGGGGAGTTTCTCATTCTAATTCTTTTTAAATTCCTGTATTTAATGTTTTTTATATAGCAACGAGGACGTTTATAATTCAGTGGAGGAAGGAATAAGAATGATCACTTGTCTTAAATTTTCCACAAATAAAAAGATTTAATTATGCTCAAATTTTAAAAAAAAAATAAATTCCAAGCATACTTTTGTGAAATACATGTTACATAACCGCACACAATAACCCTAATAGATATTGTGAGGATTTAACCTTTATCCGTTTCCAAATGCTTTACCCAAACATCCACAAAATATGAGAGTGTCGGTGATTGTTGTAGACTTTAGAACTTGGCTTGGATATCAATTCGAGACACAATTTGATTATTATAGATTTAATTTAGAGTAACTGTTTAAATTGGTAAATCTTAGGATTACCAACCAAATCGCCTTTACATGTTTCTTTATTAACTAACTACAAACCGGCTAGTATACCTCCCCACCGGGACCCCAACCACACACACCGCTCTAACACCCCCTCCGCTACCTCCAACATACTCATCCCCTCGTCTCCGCCCACCACACCAACCCGCGACCCAGGAACTTATCCCCAGCCAACACCCGCCCAACCCCCGCTCACCACCCCCACCCACAGTCACCTCCCCACTCGCCCTCCTCCCAGGACCTCCACCGAGAACACCCTCTCCCACCCAGCACCATCCCCGCCCCGCCCCCCACTCCTTCCAAAACCCCTCCCACACTCGCGAGCATCCTCAACACCAAGTCCTGCACTACCACCAAGAACAACGTCGCCCCTCCCACGCCCCCTAGCCCAAGCAACCTCCCAATCGCCCCTACACCAAACCGTCTTCTCGACCTTGATACCGCATAAAGTCATACAAAACAGATACATAAAAACAAAAAGGATACCCCTCTCCCCCTCCCCTACCACCAACCTGACCGTCCGTACCCCACAAAAACTCCCCCCCATCCCATCCCCAAAATAACGCGCTCCCCCGCCCCCCTACCACTGTTCCCCATGCCCCAACCAGTCCACCCCATCGGTCAACAAGCCCCCCTCCGCGGAACCCTGACCAACCTCACCTAATCCCTACTCGCCAACCCACCCTACCTCGAACAGATATAAAATCACCCGCAATTCACCTCCCCATCCTCTCCAACGAAGCCAATTGCACGCCTGCGGCCAGGAACCGTCACCGCGCCTAACCCCAGGAAAGCCCCAGGCAAGCACTCGCCCTCCATACGACCCCCCTCCTCACCCAACACCCCCAGCACCCCCCGTTAAACCCTTCCACTCTCATCTTTAGAGTGATGATCCACTAGAACAACCCGTAGAGCCAATCCTTTAGGAATTTACACCAACTATTTGTTTCGTTACACCCTTACACCTTAACCTACCCTGTTAGATTAAAGTTTAATTTACAGTTGCTAGTTGCTTAAAGTGTAAAGTTTGTATTTCCCGAGTCTTATGTCATTTTCTATCTTTGGTGCGGTTGGAAATTTGCACATTGCAAATGGGAATGTATATTAGTAGTCAAAGCTCATGTGATTTTACTACCGTCACAATTATTGGTGAAACCGAAGAACGAAGAAATTACCGAAGGAATTATCCAGAATTATTATGATGGTGAAGATGGTGAAACTACACCGAGATTTGAAGTATTGTTAGCAAAAAAAATCAAAAAAATGAGAAAAAAATACAAAAAAGAGAGAAAGAAAGTTTGAAGATAATCGTTTCGCAAAAAGCATTACCGAAGGAATTATACGAAGGATCGATTATTCGTTGATACGTCTAAAAATCAACGATGTAGAGTATTGTACAAAGTGGAAGATATCGCCACTTGCCTTGTAAAGTATGTAAAGTTTTGGGAAGATTAGGAAGTTGACCGTTATGGGAACGCCAACTTAGGTTGTTGTTTTTTATCTATGATCAAGATATTATAAATAATTGTGTCTTTGTCATAATAACGGTCGGGGAAATAAGTGTCTAGCAACTTGTATCTTAAGTCTTAATCTATTTGTTTCTTGATTTTTATTAACACAATTTTACTTCCCCTTTCACCTAATGATTAGCCACTGATTTTACGCGAATGGGATTCATACGAACATGCCATGTCTATCTCCGGCGTTCCGGGTGTTTAGCATGAACCCCCGACCCAAAAGAGGTAGAAGAATAACCAAATATGGTGTGACATCCAAAAGCATTCATTAATCAAAACACAAGCATAAACAGCGGGAAGTCTAAATAAGTAACCAAAGGAAATAAGTCAACATGACTTAAGGTACATAAGTTTCTCAAATGACAGACAAAACCCAAACGATATAACTGAAATACACGGAATGTCTGAAAAGAAAACAAATTCAATATCAAAACTAAGATCCTAGGTAAGTCCACACGTCAGTCAGTCATATCCCGAAAGCAAACCCCCAGCTCCTAGCTTAGATTTACTGCCGCAGGATAAGAGTGCGGCTGAGCGTACAAAGCCCAGTGAACAGATCTATATAATCGAAATGCAAAAAGATTAACGGAAATCAAAAGGATATACGATATATAGGTACAAAGATATCACAAGGCATGATCAAAGGGATACAATTATAAGGTAAGACAAATCAGAAGTCAATTCATAGAGTAAGGTAAGATGAATCAGAAAGTCAAATCAAGTCCAATTACCAAGCCCAAACAAATCATATCATAGTAACCATGGAGTAGCGAGCACCAAATGTGAAAGACTGGATTGCACCCAAACATCAGTCACCAAATATCCATATATTGAATGTCATAATCCATCGAATACAAAACAATCCTAGGATGCATCCATACGCCCCTTAAACAAATAAAATATTCATTAATGCGCATATAATATCAAATGGGGGACGGCGTGAGAAATCACTCACTCACACATGAGTCATGCCAAAGTTGCATCAATGACACGGCATAGTTACCTTCATGGCTAGGAAACAAATGGTGGCTTGGTTCTCAAACGTGAAGGGTTCAAAGCAAAGTCCATATCAAAGTTTCAATTTTCAAAGGGATCATAGCAAAGGTTCAATGTCAAAGGTTCAAATATCAAAGGTAGCATAGCAGGGTTCAAATGGAACATAATAACAGATCATATAAGAAAGCCAAAATAAAAGGCTCAGAGCAAAATGTACAGTCATATAAGAAATCAAAAATAGAGAGGATATGTCATGAGAAACCTTAACGATAAGGTCAGATATCTGTACCTTATCGAAGCAAAGCAATAATCAAAGAAAACACCACAGGAAATATCAAAATCACTCCCTCTTGACCGAACCTAAAGAAATGATGAATTCGAATTACAAAACATTCATTTAAGTTATACTTTCCATTTTTAGTAACTTTCCATTTTTAGTAACTTTCTATTTTTAGTAACATTCATCATTTGAGATTCTATTAATTATTTTGATAGTTTTAGGACTTAACATGTCAAGATTTAAGTTCAGATTTAAATATGACACTTCCATATTTAGGGATTAATATGCCAAAATCAACAATTTCAAGGTTAAAAAGGTAAATATCAAAGTTTCACATTTTATTCAGATTAAACCTTCCATTTTTTGTATTACAAGTCAAACCCTTAATTACACAATTTACATATTTAGCCCTTATTTGTTATTAATTATTTAAACATTTGTATAATCTATAATTATCCATAATTACAAAACAAGCCCCTTATAGATTCAAATATGACAAAACATCTTTATACATGAAATACTAACCAAACCTTATAACTGTTCAGAATTTAACAATTTCATCCCTCATTTTAAATTAATTGATTTCTAATTACTTATATATAATGTAATTAACCCTTTGTTATCCAAAATAATGAATCAATATGACATTTTATACCCCCCAACTTATTTTATACAGAATATAATAAGTATAATAACATGTCTAAAACAGACCCTCATAGTTTCAGAAATTACAAAACAAGTCCTTATACTTTAAATATCAATTCGGCCAAATCATTAAATCACAAAAACCCTTATAATTTTTCCCATCACAACCACAATTATACCCAATCATAGCATTTAATTCACCTGAAAAATTATCAAAACCCTAACCCTAATTCATTTTATCACTTTTCTTCCCTTTCTTCCTTTATTCAAAATCGGCAAACCAAGTAAATCCCCAAATAATTATTCAAATCTCTTCTAAATTTTTCCAACAATTTATCTGAGTCATATATGATATAAAAAACCTTAGAAAAATATAAAATCAATTTTACAATATTATTTGGGCCGATTTCATAATTAGCTAAAAATTAGGGTTTCGAACATGTTTTAATTTATAAAATCAATATAACATGCATGAATATTTTTCTTAAGCATAGAACGAATTAATATGATGAAAAATGAATAACAAAAATACCTTTGATGATCCTTGATGATTTTGATGAATTTATAGAATTCGGTTGTGTTTATTCGAACTTAAAACGATACCACATCGAACCAAGCACTCCTACAGAATCTTCCACATTTTTCCCCACCTTCCTTGACCTTCAAAACACCTTAGAAAATTCATGCTAGCTCTGGAAAAATTCTTGGTGCGCCTCTTGTATTTAGGTTTTCATATGTTTTGTTTTTAAGGTTTTAACAAAATAAAATCATAAAAGGAATATAATGGGTATTATGGCCGAATTTATGGGCTTTTAAAGTGATTAAATCAGATTTTGTAACTTGCCAATATTTATTTTGTAACTATCCATATTTAATTTACTTTAATTTGTAATAAATACATAATTAAATACACTTAATTTCGGCATAACTTATATATACATAATTATTAATTATTTTTCTTATATAATATAAGGTATTTTAATATTACATAAATTTCATAATTGTCACATGTTGTATTTTCATAATTTCTAACATTTAAATGAAGTTTATTTAAGCTTTTATGGATTTTTCTTGCATTAGGGGTATTTTGGTAATTTTACACTTGTTGAGATTTTTAGGTTTTACAACTTCTTCCCCCCTCTAAAAAAAATTTTCGTCCTCGAAAATTGAAATGAAACAGGAATGGAAACGAAAAGAGACGAAACGAAAACTACCGAACTAGACAAAAGAAAACGAGGAAACTAGCTCGCATAGACTCCTTTCGGTCTCCCACAGGTAGCTTCACGCTCTGGGTATTCCTTCAAAGAATCTTCACAAAATGGATGACTTTGTATTCTCATGACTCTCTCTTGCCCCGATCCAGAATGGATTCAGGGTTCCTCGGACAAGGACATATCAGGATGAATCAGATCAAAAGGATAAGATGTGACATGCAATTGATGATAATTGGTATCCCCTCCAAATGAGATGTACATTGAAAAGACATCGTGAACGTGCGATAACAGCGGAGGAAGCGCAAGACAATTTTTATTGTAATAAATAAATACGAAACCCCTCCAATACTTCTCAAAATCTCAACGACCAATGAAATCGAGACTAAAGCTTGCCCTTGATCCCAAAACGTTTAACTCCTCTGAATGGCGAAACCTTCAGAAATACACGATCTCCAACTTGAAACTCTAAGTCACGTCGATGCTTATCAGCATAACTCTTCTGTCGTGATCTAGCCTCTTTCAATTTCTCCTTAGCAACAGCCACTTTCTCATTAGTAATCTCGATGAGCTCGACCTTCAATCAAAACGTTCACATCTACTTTCATCCAGCAAATAGTGCTCGACATTTTCTACCATACAAAAGCTCGAAAGGGATGACTTGGATGCTAGCATGCCAACCTCTTATTGTAGGCAAACTCCACAAGCACAATTATTCCATCCCAACTACCTGTCCATTCCAAAGCACAAGCCCTCACCATATCTTCCAATGCTTAATGGTCTTTCCCCCCCCCTCTCTGACTGACATCGGTTTGAGATGATATGATGTACTGAACTTTAAGACGAGTTCCCAAGCTTTCTGAAATCCTTTCCAAAAATTGATGACAGTAAACTTCAGATCTCTGTCGACCACAATAGAAGTCGGTGTACCATTTGGGGGGGGCCCCCAAAAAAGTTTTCCCTAACGATTTCCTGTCGAAAAATCTCCGCCAACTTACTAATACCATAGTTCTTCCGAATGGGTAAGAAATGAGCAGACTTAGTTAGCCGATCAACAACCACCCAAATCGCATCATGTCTTTTCTGAGTAGTAGGCAAACCAGTAACAAAATCCATGGAAATCTCATCCCATTCACAATAGGAATATCCAATCGCTGTAACAAACAAATAGCCCCCTGATGTTCAATTTTGACCTGCGACAAGTCATACATTTGGATAACAAACTTAGCCACATCTGTTTCATGCCATTCCACCAAAAGTACTGTTTCAAATCCCTATACATTTTGGTTGAACCTGGATGAATAGTAAATAGGGAACTATGAGCTTCCGTCATAACCTTCTCGCGAAGTGTCTGATCATTAGGAACACATAGCCTATCTTCAAACCACACAACACCGTCATCATCAACACTGAACTCAGTATGTTTATCGTCTTCAACATTCTGCACAATAGCCCACAACTCACCGTCGTCCCTTTGAGCTTCTTTGATCTGTAGCATGAGGTTAGACTCTATCCTCATACTCGCCCAATAGCCACCAGAACCTCGTACACATAGCTCAACATCCAAACGCTCTAAATCATGAAGGATTATGGAATCAAAACAAGCTATCATCCCAGATTTTCGACTAAGTGCGTCGGCAACCACATTAAGCCTTGGCCCGGTTAGAACTGGATGTAGTGTCATAAATCTGTCATAAGTTCCAACCATCTTCACTGTCTCATGTTAATTCCTCGCTGAGTAAAAATATATTTGAGACTCTTATGATCTTGTAAACATATCACAAGCCTTCACCATACAGATTGTGTCTCCAAATCTTCACTGCAAAAACCTCCGCATCTACTCAAGATCATGGGTTGGATAATTACTTCATAAGCTTCAGCGGCCTTGAATCGTAGGCGATCACCTCCATGTTGCATCAAACACAACCCAAACCTTTCTTCGATGCATCACTGTATATCTGAAAACCACCGGAACCTGATGGAAGAGTCAATATCGGAGCAGACACCAATCTCCGTTTCAATTCCTCAAAACTCTCCTGACGCTCATCCGTCCACACAAACTTCTCACCCTTTCTCATCAGCTGGGTAAGAGGTAAAGCTAATCGGGAGAAACCCTCAACAAAACGTCAGTAATAGCCAGCAAGCCCCAGAAAACTTCTCACCTCCGTCACCGTAGTAGGTCTCGGCCATTTGGTGATAGCTTCAACCTTTGATGGATCCATAATGATGCCGTCTGCAGATACAATATGACCAAGGAAAGCGACTTGCTGTAACCAGAACTCGCACTTCGAAAACTTCGCATACAACTTCTTCTGTCTAAGAATCTCCAACACAATCCGTAGATGTCGCTCATGTTCTTCTTCAGACTTGGAGTAAACGAGGATGTCGTCGATGAAAACAATAACGAACTTATCAAGGTACTCGTGGAAAATACGGTTCATCAAATCCATAAACACGGCAGGAGCATTAGTCAGACCGAAGGGCATAACCAAGAACTCGTAGTGGCCATAACGCGTACGAAAAGCAGTCTTAGAAATATCTTGCTCTCTCACACGAAGCTGGTGATAACCAGATCGCAGATCAATGCAGAAAAATATTGCCCCTTGCAGTTGTCAAACAAATTGTTCGATTTGCGGAAAGAGGATAGCGGTTACGAATCGTAATACGGTTGAGTTCGCGGTAATCAATACACAAGCGCATGCTCCCATCCTTCTTCTTAACAAATAAGACCGGTGCACCCCAAGGCAAACCACTGGGTCCTAATTGAAGCCATTCTCATAACATCTCTTGTAACTGCTCCTTTAACTCCTTCAATTCAACAGGTGCCATACGATACGGAGCCTTTGAGATAGGTTCAGCATCGGGAATTAACTCAATGCCAAATTCAATCTCTCTAGCCGGAGGAAGTCCAGGAAGTTCATCGGGAAACATGCAGCGAAATTCACGAACAATGAAAGATTTTCAATATATGACTCACCAAAGATGTGTCCATAACAGAAGCAAAAAACCTTGACACCCATGATGAAATCAAGTACGTGCCTTCATAGCAGAGATGAGCTTAACGACTAGATTGGTGAGGAACCATGATAAACAATTCAGGTTGGCGAACGTTTACAAAGAAAGACAGTCCTAGCATAGCAGTCAATGGTAGCTCGATGAGAAGCCCAACCAATCCATGCCAAGAATCACATCAAAGTCGAACATATGGATAGGAAGTAAATTCGCAGGACAATACGATCATCAAAACGATTAGCACCATCTGAACGATCGAGAAAACGATTAGCAAACGAAAACAAGATATGTTATTGGAAGAGAGTTACGCAGAAGGAACCTAATGTCTACCCAATCCTCACAGGTCATAGCCTAAGCTCTAAGGTCATAAGACCTCGTCATGATTAACCTGGCTCTGATACCATAAATTGTAACGCCCCGACCCAAAAGGGTAGAAGTATTACAAATATGGTGTGACATCAAAAGCATTCATAATCATAACACAAGCATAAACAGCGGAAGTCTTAATAAATAACCAAAGGAAATAAGTCAACATGACTTAAGGTACATAAGTTCTCAAAGGACAGACATATCCAAACGATATAACTGAAATAACGAATGTCTTGAAAAGCAACAAATCATATATCAAAACTAAGATCTCTAGGGTAAGTCCACACTCAGCACTCATAACCCGAAAGCAAACCCCAGCTCCTAGCTTAGATACCTGCCGCAGGAAAAGAAAGTGCGGCTGAGCTTACAAAGCCCAGTGAACAGATATATATAATCGAATGCAAAAAGATAACGGAAATCAAAGGATACGATATAAGGTACAAAGGATATCACAAGGCTGAAATTCAAAGGGATACAATTAAAAGGAAAACAAATCAAAGTCAATTCATAGAGTAAGGAAAGATGAATCAGAAAGCAATCAAGTCCAATTTCCAAGCCCAAACAAATCATATCATAGTAACACATTGGAGTAGACGAGCTCCAAAATGTGAAAGACCGTGGAGTGCACCAAACAACATCACCAATATCCATATATCAAATTAATGTCTAATCCATCGAATACAAAACAAATCTAGGATGCATCCATACGCCCCTTAAACAAATAATAATCTTCATAATGCGCATATAATATCAAATGGGGGACGGCGTGAGAAATCACTCACTCACACATGAGTCATGCCAAAGGTGCATCAATGACACGACCATGTTACCTTCATGGCTAGGAAACAAATAGTGGCTTGGTTCTCAAACTGAAGGGTTCAAAGCAAAGTCATATCAAAGTTCATTTCAAAGGGATCATAGCAAAGGTTCAATGTCAAAGGTTCAAATATCAAAGGTAGCAAAGTAGGGTTCAAATATAACATAATAACAGATCATATAAGAGAACCAAAATAAAAGGTTCAGAGCAAATGTAGCAGATCATATAAGAAATCAAAGATAGAGAGGAATATGTCATGAGAAACCTTAACGATAAGGTCAGAATATCTGTACCTTATTCCGAAGCAAAGCAATAATCAAAGAAAACACCACAGGAATATCAAAATCACTCCCTCTTGACCGAACCTAAAGAAATGATGAATTCGAATTACAAAACATTCATTTAAGTTATACTTTCCATTTTTAGTAACTTTCTATTTTTAGTAATTTTCCATTTTAGTAATATTCATCATTTAGAGTCTATTAAGTATTTATGAATAGTTAGGGACTTATCATTCAAATTTACAAGTTCAGAGTAAATATGACAACTTTCCATATTTTAGGGTTTAATATGCAAAATCAACAATTTTCAAGGTTAAAAGTGTAAATATCAAAGTTTCACATTTTATTCAGATTATACCTTCCATTTTCTGTATTTACAAGTCAAACCCTTAATTTACACAATTTACATATTTAGCCCTTTTTGTTTATTAATTATTTAAACAATATCTTTAATTATCCATAATTACAAAACAAGCCCTTATAGATTCAAATATGACAAAATCATACTTTATACATTAAATACTAACCAAACCTTATACTTTTCAGAATTTACAATTTCAGTCCCTCTATTTTAATTAATTAATTTCTAATTACTTATTATATGTAATTAACCATTTTAATCCAAAATAATATCAATATGACCTTTTATACCCCCCAACTTATTTTATACAGAATATATTAAATATAATAACATGTCTAAAACAGACCCCATAGTTTCAGAAATTACAAAACAAGTCCTTATACTTTAAATATCAATTCGGCAAATCAATTAAATCCACAAAACCCTAATTAAATTTTTCCCAATCACAACCACAATTATTACCCAATCATTAGCATTTATTACACCTGGAAAAATTATCAAAACCCTAACCCTAATTCATTTTATCACTTTTCTTCCCTTTCTTCCTTTATTCGAAAATCGGCAAACCAAGTAAATCCCCAAATAATTATTCGAAGGTGATTTCTTATGCATCACGCCAGTTAAAAATTCATGAGAAAAACTACACGACTCATGATTTAGAACTCGGTGCAGTGGTGTTCGCCTCTCAGATCTGGAGCATTAGTTATTGAACTAAGTGTACGTGTATACCGATCACAAGAGTTTGCAACACATTTTAGATCAAAAAGAGTTGAACATGAGGCAACGCCGATGGTTAGAATTGCTAAGTGATTACGATTGCGATATTCGTTATCACCCGGGGAAAGCAAATGTCGTTGCTGATGCTTTAAGCAGGAAAGAACGAGAACTACCGCTAAGAGTTCGAGCATTGGTTATGACTATTAGTTTGGACCTTCCCAAACAGATCTTAAATGCTCAGACCGAAGCGCAAAAACCCGAGAACATTAAGAGTGAAGACGTTGGGGGAATGTTGGTTGAAAATGCTAAATTTCCAGAAGCTATTAGAGAACAAAAGTTGGAACCACGTGCGGATGGAACCCTGTGCCTCAATGGCAGAAGCTGGTTACCTTGTTATGGCGATTTGCGGACTGTGATCATGCACGAATCCCATAAATCAAAATACTCTATTCATCCGGGTTCTGACAAAATGTACCAAGACATGAAGAAAGCTATATTGGTGGCCCAACATGAAAGATACATAGCCACTTATGAACAGTGTTTGACCTGTGCTAAGGTCAAGGCCGAACATCAAAGGCCATCAGGATTGTTGGTACAACCCAAGATACCCGAATGAAGTGGATAGACACACCATGGGATTTTGTCATGAAGCTTCCTAAGACTCCCGAAGCTATGATATAATTTGGGTGATCGATGACCCGACTCACTAACTCTGCGTCTTCACACCATGAGAGAGACCGATCTTTTGGATAAACTGCAAATTTGTACTTAAAAGAGGGTGGTCACGAGCATTGGGATACCCGTCTCAATCATTTGTGATCGCGACCCGAGATTCGCATCAAATTTCTGGAGGTCACTTCAGCATGCTTTGGGTACAAACTTGGATATGAGTACTGCGTACCATCCACAAACAGACGGGCAAAGTGAGAGGACAATTCAAACTCTCGAAGATATGTTGCGTGCTTGTGCAATCGACTTTGGAAAGGGTTGGGTTAACCATTTGCCATTAGTCGAGTTCTCTTATAACAATAGCTATCATGCCAGCATCAAGGCCGCACCATTCGAAGCACTTTATGGTCGAAAGTGTCGTTCACCTGTTTGTTGGACTGAAGTTGGAGAAGCTCAAATACTCGGTCCAGAACTAATTCAAGAGACCACTGAGAAAATCATTCAGATCAAGCAAAGGATGCAAGCCGCTCGTGATCGACAGAAGAGTTACGCTGACTTGAAGCGTAAACCAATGGAATTCCAAGTCGGGGATAAAGTCATGCTTAAAGTTTCGCCTTGGAAAGGGGTCAGTATTGTTTTTGGCAAACGGGGGAAGTTGAACCCTAGGTACGTTGGACCTTTTAAGGTGATAGAAAGGGTTGGGGAAGTTGCCTACAAGCTTGAACTTCCAGAAGAATTGAGCAAAGTTCATAATACGTTTCATGTATCTAATTTGAAAAAGTGTCATGCCGACGAACCATTAGCCTTCCGGTGGATGGGACTCATCCTTGATGAACTAAGCTTCATTTTGTTGAGGAACCGGTAGAAATAGTGGGCCGTGAAGTTAAACGGTTGAAGCGAAGTCGGATCCCATTAGTCAAAGTTCGATGGAACTCCAAGAGAGGTCTGAGTTCACGTGGGAACGTGAAGACCAATTCAAGAAGAAATATCCACACCTCTTCACCAAGACCACACCGTCGTCAAGTGCTGCATCGTGAGCTGAGGACAAGGCTCGTTTAACGGGGAAGTCTATAACACCTCGTGTTTTCAAGTCATTGACGACGTCAATAAACACTAATTGATTTTAGCATGTACCAGTTTTGCTTTGTGATTTCATGAATTAAGTTTAAATCGCGTAAGCTAAAAATTAGCGTTCAATGTAAACGGGCATCAAACAATTAAATGTTTACATCAAGCAAGGGTTATATAATTATTTTGAGGATAATTATTAACTTTGTTCCAATTTTAATTTATCGATACGTAAAGTGTATACGTTTCGCGATAAATTGCGTTTAGGCACTCCCGGAACCACAAAAACTCTTCTACGCTTCAACAAATACCCACTTTTATACCCAATACATAAAAATTACAAAATATATCATCTATATATTATGTTTTGCCGAAATTCTTGCAAATTGTACAAGTATTATAACAAAACTCATCCACTTTGGTCAAATAGGCAACATACTTCATTTATGCAACTCCCCCAAAATTACCCCTTGCTTACTTTGACTAATGACCATAACAAAGACCATCCCTATGACCATACTATGTTCCTTGACTAACTATTGCACTTTTTGGTCATCCATATCTTATATACATGCAAGACTAGAAAGATATAACACATATACATTAACACTTAACTAGAAACCACAACCAAACATCCCTTTTCCTACGGCATAAAGCAAGCACTCTATCAAATCCATAGCAAATTTTCTACAACCCATACACTTCTATACACATCTATCCTAAGACATTCTAAGGTGTTTCCATCCATTGAATTCACATTTTTTCAAGTATAACTCAAGTAAAAGGAAGTTAGGGTTTTTGTTAAGAAAGTAAGGGTTTATTTGTGCAAGCTTTGGTTTTGTGGCTAAACAAGGGTTTAGCACTAGCTCATCATCATCATCATACATCTTAAGGTCCACTTGAACTCTTTATGTTCTTATAATTTTTCATTTTTATGCATATGGTTATTCTATTTAGCTTAAATCACCATTTAGGTTTTATTCATGAAAATGAAGTTTATACTTGAAATGATCATTTTACACACTTACATACATGTGTTGTTATTACTTACATCATGTTAGAAAGAATGAGAAAATATTGTATCAAGTTATTTTGGTGTAAAAATGATTATGGGTAAATTAGGGTTTATAATAATTCATAATATGTTTCAAGTGAAAGAAATACAAATGACATGTTAGGGTTAATTATGGACTTATATTGATGTTATTATGATTCATTAAATGGGGTTTAGATCAAAATGATAAACTGTACACTTATGATTTTATATGAAAAATGCTATACTTGGACTTATGGTAAAATGGATAAATATAAAAGTTATCCTTATCATGTATTAATGAGACTTATCAACTTTTGGACAAAATGACCTTGAATGGATTATGGACATAATATACATATGATAATGATGATATATATAAAGTATAAGACTTGTAGTAAAAAGTATAAAGTGGTAAAATATAAAAACAAAGCCAAAAATGAACTTAAGAATGTCATGCAAACATTCTGTCCCAAAGTGCTATAAAAATATACTTATTTTATATTTTTATAAGATAATACATTTCACGACGATTCCGAAAAGGTAAGAAACTTGTTAAACGGATTAATAACGAAAAAGTTACGTTAAAAACAAGTTATACGTTAATAAACGAAGTCGTAAGTAAATTTTTATAAAAACATTTTTATAAAAATTATAAACAGCAAGGGTTAATATTTTTAATAAATAATACACATTTTTAGGATTCCAAAATGATAAGAATCGTAATTTTTCAATTAATAACGAACGAGTTATGAATTTCGCGAGTTTACGAACAATTACTACTTTTATAAAACTATTTTTATAAAAGTTACTATTCATGACAGAAAGTTATATTTTTGTAAACCTCATAAATATATAGAACTTTCAAATACGAGAACGTCCTCGAAAGAATCATTAAAAACGGAGCTATAACGAATAAAATACGACATTTACGGGTTTTACGACAACAAATACGAATTATATAAAACACATGTCTGTCATGAACAGTAAAAGTTACTGTTCATCAGGGGAGAAAATTTATGAAAATATCAAATATCGATAACCCGTCTTAATACGAAAAGATGGACATAAGAAACGCAAGAATCGGGCTTAAAACGCAAAAGTTATGCTAGTTTTACTAAAACGGTAATTATAATTTTTAACTATAAACAAATTTACCAAAACCATTAGTTGGTGATTGAGCTAGATAGAATATTATGTGGTTATCAAAGTACTATATTACTAGGGAGTTTCATAATGAGGCCTCTTCGGATGGCGTTTCGACGAGTTGTTGGATTTACGATTTAAAGTGTCCTAACTCCTCGAACGCATTCATGACCTTCATTTTTAATTTATGATAGCCCGAACATAGTACGATGTAAACAGCTATAAGATTATATCAAGTACTCATTACTTATACGACTATGATATTTAGGTGTGCTATGCGATCTTTTACGTGACGCTTTATCTGCATATTGGATTATCAGATCACCCGACTCAATGGTGAGTTTCATAGCCCCACATTTTACGATTTCAATGATTTATAAATTATGGGTTGAAAACATGCTTATATTAGAAATTGGACGCAAGTAATGATTACATGTTACCTAAGTAGCGATAGACCCAAGTGAGCCCCTTTATCATGAGCTGTCAATAGCATAGATGTAGTTGGGAATACATTATGTGAGCGCTGAATGTTATTTAATAGATCTACTTCGGAAACGACCTCACCCGTTTCGGGTGATTAGCTAAACAACGGGAACGAACGTTATAGCATGTCGAATTTAGGATGTTTTCGGGTTAAACATCTATCGGGCAAAATGCAATAAATAGTTTAATTGCAAGAAAGATCGTCGAGCTTCAGTGTCCATGAGCTAAGTGTATATGTACTCAGTTTTGTGAGATCTGATGTGTTGCATTATCACTAAAAAAGTCTTTGCGGTCCTGCATATTATGAGTAGTCAAACCTATGAATTCACCAACAATTTTGTTTGATCGTTTTTAAGTCAATGTTTTCAGAGATCATAGCTTGGGAATTCCAAGTATGCATTGGTTATTTTTGGAATGCACCTTAAAGATTTTAGGTGCATCATATTGGGGAATGTATTGTCAACTTTTGTAATATTCAACAATGAACAAGTAAAGCTATATGCTTTTGTATTAAGTCTTTCAATTAAATCCAATGTATCATTTTAAACGACTTTTTGTGTCGTTCTTATATATCTTGTGCTATTGATCTTGAAGTAACACGCCCCAGACCCTTATTCCGCTGCGACCCAATTTGGGGGTGTTACAGATTGGTATCAAGAGCCAAGGTTATAGAGAACCAGGTCAAATGTTTTTGCTGGACTATAACCGTTTTCAAAAGTTGTTTTATAACAAAGGGATTACACGGGACATACATATGTGCATACATTCATGCATACACTACTTGTTGCATTAGTTGGTTGAACTAGATGCATTCATATTTGATATACATGTTATGATATAAATGTATATTACTATAAGAGTCTTATATTAAGTACTAATATAAGCTATTTTGAATTTTCAGATTCAGTCATGTCAGATTCGGATGAATCAGGGATTACACACACGGAGGTTTCCAGCCCATTTGAGGATCTATCAGACATCGGATCACCTAGAGCCGATGATCATGAGTTACTTGAGCTACCTTACATGCCAGAGGACCCATACTTGGAGGCCGCTCTTCAGGCACCACCCTCTCCAGATTATGTGCCTGGCCCGGAGGAGCCAGAGCATGCACCACCTTCGCCAGATTATGTTCCAGGTGCAGAGCATGCTGATGATGAGATCAATTATTGTTTGTTTGTTTGTTGCTGAGGACCAGCCGTATGCTGAGGATGCCTCACCCATTGCACTATCACCTGATTATGTTCCGGAGTCTGATCCTGAGGCAGACCCGGAGGAGGATGACGATGAGGACCCTGAGGAGGATCCTATCGACTATCCTGCTGACGGAGGAGATGACAGAGATGATGAGATGGACATTGAGGAGGATGAGGACGCTGATATGGACATCGATGCCGATGAGGAGGATGAGGATGACGAGATGGATGTTGAGATTGACGAGGAGGCGGGGAGAGCAATCAGCTCCGCCTCCCGTATTGGTTGCTTGACCAGCTATTGCCCCGTCTGCAGAGGAACTGAGCGTTTGAGACTGATGAGTCCCTGCCGGCCACACCACCACCATCACCCAGCAATCTATGACAGCTAGGATCACTATTCCAGAGCCATTACCTGTGCCAGCATGGTCTGATTCTGAGGTTGCCAGATGCTTGCTATATCTTCCCCACCAGCATCACCACTATCTCCATGGTCTTCATCACCACCCCAGATTCCTTTCCCACTATTCACCAACACCCACCGTGTATTGACAAGCACCACCTCCCTAGTCCTATTCGTTCATTGGGTCTATCGTCTGCCACGATTCGGTGAGAGCGGAGCTGAGCAGCTACCTCCCGATCACTACCATTACCACCACCCTTCATACTCTCCCCCACTAGACCAGATGCACCACCCACACCTTGCCTACATCAACTCCGTACTTTCATTCCAACCACTATTACTACCCTCTGACCGCAGAGAGAGACAGCCCGAGGTTAACCACCACCTCCGATGGGGTTAGGCATCGCTCCTGGGTCCAGAGTATAAGGTAGGAGAGAGCTCCCGCTGCTGTTTGCTAGACCAGCTGGAGGTTTAGGGCCTGAATTATGGTTTTGTTGCCACTATGGACAGGGAGATTAGGCGTGACCCAGAGAGATACGTTGGATATGGGATCACGGATTCATGGGATGAGATTGTTGAGACCTTACAGGGAGCCCCAGTTAGTACCGATACAGAGTTGGGTGCACACATGAGAGAGTTTGAGTCTATGGTTAGGCGAGATACAGATGAGATCTACACGAGGTTAGATGACGAGCAGGGACAGAGACAGTTATTGGCCGGTCGGGTCAATATGCTATTTAGAGACAGACGTGGACATGCACATACACGTCTTTTGATGGAGACCGAGGCTGGTATGTCTAGAGAGGCTTGGGGACGAGCGATGGATGCGAGCGATCTTGCTCATGGAGGGGTTATTTCCCTACGCACCACAGTCCATGCACAGATGTCAGAGATCACAGAGTTACAGTCAGCGGACCTTAGGAGACAGAGAGCGATTTCTGATTTGCTAGAGACAGACCGCAGGAGGCGTGAGGAGATGAGAGAGTTGAGAGCTGCTGATCGTACTCGACAGCAGCAGATTATTCAGACCTTGACTGCTATGCAGACACTACAGAGAGAGACGATCCACTTCATGGACTGGTCACATACTGCCAGGGGCAGGTACAGCCTTACAGGGAAGGTGATGACATTACAAGGAGGCAGGTACCTGCTTACAGGGACAGCAGGGACACCGCTGAGGTCTTGCACAGCGGAGCTCCAGAGAGGCTGGTTAGCAGTTCTTAGATTAGACTTTGATAGGGCTAGTCGTTTTGTATATAGCCTACTAAGTATTACGGGTTTAATCCCGGCTAGTAAGGCTTTAGGTTATTATGCTTATTTTGTAACCTAATCATATGATCATTTTGTATCTAAACCAATCATGTATGTTTTCCAGTTATATATGGAATGGTGGTATTATGTCGTGTTTATAATCGAATTTGTGATGAATGAATGTCGGTTTGGTTATATCATTGTTAATTACAATTCAATTGTACATTTTACTATGTGATGCGATCTCGCTTTAATCATTATGGATAGGTCATGCCGTGGTTATGATTTTATGAAATCTAACGGATATTGTATTTTCTTATGATTGAAGAAAATGGCACCAAAAAGAACCACAAGATCAACCCGAGCCCCACCTGTCACACCAACTCCAAATGAAACAACCACAACTGTTACTGAGGCACAACTTCAGGCCTTAATTGACCAAGGAGTTGCTGCTGCAATGGCTGAAGCAGAAGCAAGCAGGGTTAGGAATGGCTATAACAGCAATGGTTCAGGACCAAGGCCAGCCCAAACTGCTCGCGAATGCTCTTACTCTGAATTCTTGAAATGCAAACCTTTGGACTTCAAAGGTACTGAGGGAGTCGTCAGACTCACTCGATGGTTTGAGAAAATGGAGTCTGTGTTTAGCATTAGCAATTGCCCAGCAGCTAGTCAAGTCCAAATTCGCGACTTGCACTCTGCAAGATGATGCTCTTACATGGTGGAATGCCCATGTTAAGACCACTACTACTGAAGCAGCTCATGCCATGACATGGGCAGCACTGAAGAAAATGATGACTGATAAATACTGCCCGAGGGGTGAGATCAAGAAGATTGAGACTGAGATGTGGAATCTTAAGGTCAAGGGCACCGATGTGGTGGCCTATAGTCGACGATTTCAGCAACTAGCTTTGATGTGTTCCAGAATGTTCCCAGAAGAGGTAGACAAGATTGAAAAGTATATCGGTGGATTGCCCGATATGATACTTGGCAGTGTAAAGGCATCAAAATCAAAGACCATGCAAGAAGTTATTGAGTTTACAACTGAGTTGATGGAGGATAAGACCCAGGCTTATGCTGAACGTCAGGCAGAAAGGAAAAGAAAGAATGAATGATCTTTCCAAGAACAATCAAAACCAACAGAATAAGAGGCAGAACACAGGCCAGGCCTACACTGCAGGCAATAGTGGCAGGAAATCATACGCCGGGTCTAAACCTCTGTGTTCCAAGTGTAACTACAATCATGAAGGTCCTTGTCCACCTAGGTGCAATAACTGCAAGAGGGTTGGTCATCTGACCCAAGATTGTAGGAGCCGACCTGCAAATGCCAACAACAACAACAACAACATCCCGCAACAACAACAACAACAACCGTAACAACAACAACAACAACAACCGTAACAACAACAACAACAATAAGCAGTGCAAGGTTGCTTTGAGTGGCGGAGCTCAGGCCATTTAAAAGAAAACTGCCCCAAGACTGAGAACAATGATCCGTAGGTAATCAAGCTGGAAATGACAGGGCTCCAGCGAAGGTGTATGTGGTTGGAAATGCGGGGGCAAACCCAGACAATGTCGTTGCGGGTATGTTCCTTCTAAACAACCGCATGCTTATATCTTCTTTGAATACGGGAGTCGATCAAAGTTTTGGTGTCTACTACATTTAGCTCCCAAATTGACATCACACCATCTACCCTAGATCACTATTATGATGTCGAACTAGCTGACGGGAGGATAATTGGGCTAAACACTATACTTAAGGGTTGCACATTAAATTTTCCTAAACATCATTCAACATAAACTTCAGATGCCTGTAGAACTTGTGTATTTGTTGATGCTAATTATCAAATATGGATTAGTTGGCGAAGTACCAACGGTCATCATGTGTGCACACACACACAATTGTTCGCGAATTCCCCTGAAGAATAAAACCTTAATCATACATGGTGATGGAAGTACCCAGGGAAATGTGACACGATTAAACATCATTTCGTGCACTAAAACGCAAAAGTACATGGAAAAAGGGTTTCCTATCTTTCTGGCACATGTTACTACGAAAGAGGTTGAAGATAAGTCGGAGAAGAAGCGACTTGAAGACGTACCAATAGTTCAGGACTTTCCTGAAGTATTTCCTGAAGACTTGCCGGGTCTTCCTCCGACTCGACAAGTGGAGTTCCAAATTGATTTGGTACCTGGTGCTGCACCTGTAGCTCGAGCGCCTTATCGATTGGCGCCTTCCGAGATGAAAGAGTTATCTGAGCAACTGAAAGAACTGTCCGATAAAGGCTTTATAAGACCCAGTTCCTCACCTTGGGGAGCTCCGGTCTTGTTTGTCAAGAAGAAAGACGGATCATTCCGGATGTGCATTGATTACCGGGAATTAAATAAACTAACGGTGAAGAACCGTTATCCGCTCCCAAGAATTGATGATTTATTTGACCAACTTCAAGGGTCGAGTGTCTACTCGAAAATCGACCTAAGGTCAGGTTATCATCAATTAAGGGTTCGAGAAGAAGACATTCTGAAGACTGCCTTCAGAACTCGATATGGACATTACGAATTCCAAGTGATGCCGTTTGGTTTGACCAACGCAACCTGCTAGTGTTATGGACACTCATGATCCGAGTCTGCAAAGCCATATCGTGGACGAAATTCGTAATTATCTTTATTGAGATTATTTTTATCTAACAAAGAACAAGCAAGAGCACGAAAGAGCATCTGAAGATAAATTGAATTGTGAAGATAAGAGGAGTTGTATGCAAAATCGATAAGGCCGTATTCAACCATGGATACAGGACCGAAACCAATACATGGATACACCGTATTCAAACCGACTTTCCAGACCTTATAAATGAAAACTCAAAAATTGAGTATTTAAGTGTGCTAAATCATATTCCTCAAAACCTAAACATAAAATTCGATTTTTAGAAGAGAAAATGAGCAAAGAGGTCGAGCCAACGTATTCAATACCATAGGAGACATCGTGTAATTCATATACTTTTAGTAATCGTTCAGTTTTTTTGTATTATTCCGTAACTCGTTAATTTACCTTGGCTAAATGATTACTCTTGTATTGATTATGACGTTTGAAGGCTAATACCTTGGGTATTTGCCATTATTATGAGATCTGAATGTTTGGTATTTGTTTATAATCGATTTCTTGATTTATCAGTTTTAGTGTTTTTTTTTTTATCAATTTATACTTGTTTAACGCACTTTTTTATGCACCTACATTTAAACTGGATCTAGCAAAATTGGGACCAAGCGGATCTAGAGTCTGGGATAGCTCTCCATATAGTAATTTATACATCTAGAATAATAGTTACACAAGTATTATCCTTCTAAGTCTGTGTCTAGGATACGCTTCAGGCTTAACTAGTTAATTGGATATTGCCGATGGTTTATTGATCGTGTTGACTAGCAGGTGACCTAGATAATTCAACAAATAACGTTTTGATTCCATTGGACAGTTGGACAAGTGGACTACTATGTATAGATATGTCATAAGCGGTAAGTGGGTATAGTGTCTATGAGCTAGGGTTTTTTAACAAGATTACCATTAGCTTTAATCCCCCTAAGATAGATTATAATCAGCAAATGGATGCTTTATACGGATGCTTTATTGTTACATAATCAATGTGTCCTAGGTCTTAGGATGATGTAACGCCAAGTCTAAGATGAATGCCACCTCGAGAGAAGAAATCATTGCAACTTAATAAAACCAAACCAACGTTCTAATCTGACTAATAATTTGGTTAATACAGTTTTCTTATATAAGTGTTCGACCGCTCTTTTACCTTTTGTCTATCACTTGCGTGGGTAACAGTGTCGCTGAATGATTGTAGTAACCAACCAAACTGTGGCCAGTCTCTCAGAGCTGAAGAAAAAAGATACCTCCTTTTCTCATTAGAATTAGGAAAGATCTAAAGGTGAACCTCACATTTTTGCGGTGGAATGCTGAGGGTTTTTGTGTTAGTCATACACATTCCTATCCATGAGACGCTATTAATACTCGGTTTTCGTCGGTATGTGTCATAAAAAAAAATTAGTCAAAATTATGTTTTTATGCTATGTTTTGATATATTACCCATAATTTTAAGGACAAAGCAAATGGCAATTGAAGGAATAGTTTCTAAAGCTTATTTTCCCCCTACACTTAAGTTGAACATTGTCCCTAATGTTCTATAGAAGTACCCGTAAAAACGAATAAAAGAAAAAGAAAACAAGTAAAAAAAACTAGTACTCCCATGGTTTGCTCAATAATGGAGAAGAAACATGCGATAACTGGTTAAATCGTCCTCCAAGAATCGTCTAATGAAACTTTCTAAGAACTTCCAAGCTTTACCTCATCAAATATAACCTGTAATCAAAGACAAAGACAATTACACCAAGCGTAAAATCTACGGATGAATGATAAATACAACCTCATTAACTAGGTTTAGACTCTATGAAAGCAATAAAGATAGGATGATTGTGTTAACGTAATTGTGGTTTTCTGCAGGTTTTTAGGAAAATTACAAATTCCAAAAATTATACACGATTAATTTCTCAAAAATTAATTAAAAATTGAATTTTCCTGTAGCAGACCTAACGACGCCTTTAGGATTAATCCTGACGCCGTCTCCAGGGTCTGTAAAGAAGAATTTTTTTTTCTTCAAAAATTCCTGCACGCAAGGTTCCCATTAGTTATTTCCTGCAAAATTTATTGCAAAACCCATAAAAATAGTTAACACAATCATATGACTCAAAACAAACACATAAGACACACAAGTCACACAAGACACACCTAATATGCAAGAAAATAATAGATTGGGTAGCCTCCCAATAAGCGCTTGTTTTTGTTTGAGTCATGAGCCTGACTCTACGCTTATTCGACGTGCAAAAGGTGGGTCTCCCCTACACTTAAGGTCAAGTGCAGGTGATAGTAGCGATACACACCATTTCAATGGAGGTATGCCACGTGGAGTGAAGGCAGTGTGTGAATGGTCAAGGGTTTTGCTATCTTCATCCTAAAACTACCCGGACTATATGGGTTGATGGGTGGGTCGGTTCCTCTTTTGTCTCCTAGATTTACATCTAAGGGTGAAAAATTGGGTAAAAGTTGAGGCTCCGGTTCATCAACACTAGGAAATCCCTTAGAACTAAGAAAGAGGTCATGAGTATTAGTATTTAGGCCTAGATCCTCTAGTTTCATGTGGTCCAAAGGTTCTACCTTCATTGGGATTCCTATAGTCTCTTTTACTTCTTCCAGGTGAGTCGCGGGCGGTATGTATACCTCAAATGATGGGAGGATCTGTGAGGTACTTTGTGGGCTTGGATTTTTCGCCTTATCCTCCATCGTATCTAGATCGCCTATGGGCTCATCATCTAACCATGCCATGCACTTAGGCATATTAACCATAACCATCTCACATTCTAAATCCTCGTTATATGTTCTCTTAGGTTGTGACTTAGGCAATTATATCATGTCATCTAACTTACTGGTCATTGCTATGGAGCTCTTCTCAAAAGTTTGATGCAATTGATCACTTTTCCAAAGGGTCTCACCAATAAAAGTTGATCCTAAACAAGAAGGTTGTTCATACGAATACATCCTAGGTGAAGGCTTATATGGTTCTTTAATTTTACTAGGTGAGGCATTTTGTGTGCGAGGATATTCTACTCCATAATTCATCATTTTATACACTTCCTTAAGATTCTCTAAGTCGCTTTTATAATCTTCCGGATAATTTTCACATTAATATTCTATGAAGCACTCAAATTGTTCTTCCGTTAACGACTCAAGTGTGATTTCATCCAACATGGTGAGGAATGACATTTTTACGAACAAATACACAAAGAAGAGATAGACTACGAGAAAGCTAATTGACACGAAATTAAAATCTCACTTGATAGGATCTTGTGAGTAGACCTAAGCTAGATTGAATCTGAAACCTACGGTATTCCCCCGGCAGCGGCGCAAAAAACTTGATGCGGAGTTCGTAAGACTTCACAGGAAGTTTTACAATCCCCTAGGCAGTGTACCTAGTCGTTGCAGTGTAGTATAAGCAAGACTCGGGGGTTGTTATCGTTCTCTAGGGGAATAGCACGAAGGCCGGATCGAATGTTCACTAAGGGCTAAGGTAAAGGAAAGGATTATTTTGTGTTTTTATATTTATGAAAAGAAAGGGTAAATCTCGGGTTTGAAGGTTTTGATGTGTTTTAGGATTAACTACTAATTCTAATCTATACTGGCAAGAACAATTATCAACAAAGGTATTCAATTGGGATGCATAACCTTGCTAGCTATCCAATTTACCGATTTCTTGTCACACTTGAGATTGTATTGTGTAAGTATTTCCTAGGTCAAATGAACGGAATTACACGAAAACCCAGTCTATGTAAATATTCTGTCGTAGGGACACACACACAAGTAAGGTAGTTGAGCTATTACAAGGCCCCTAAGAGTACATTACATGCATTTGAAATATCTTAAAAGGGATCAACCATATAAGGGTTAAGGTAGTATGAAGACTGTTACTGATGGTATCCTTTCTACACACTCGCGTTTCCCTAGACATGTCAACAGCGATACAGACAAAAGCTGGTTTTCTAAAGCCTAACGCGCACATCCATCAACAAGAAGCAATAGGAAACAAGAATTATAAACTATAACCAATTATACTCATTGAATCTATCACAAATAACAAGATCTAATCAACTAATGACAAGTTTCATGCATACCCAAATAAATACTAGATGAATTATCCAAGCATACTTAAATCATAATCAACAAAAGGAATTGAAGACATGAATTAAGATATAAGTGATAATCAAACCATTACAAGATGTTTATAGAATGAATTAGGTCTTCTAAGTTGCTGGAAAAACACATACCCAAACCCTAGAATCAGACTTCGGGTTAGGGGCTTGATAAAAACGAAGTTATGAGGCTATATTTATAGGAAAACCCTAGGTCGGAAATCCCGACGCCGTCGCCAAAAACCCCGACGCTGTCGCAACATCATTTTTCGCGTAGTTGTATATTTTCTCGCTGCGATCGTGTGGGCTGTTGAATCGTCGAAATCCGAGTTCGTATGAAGGAGTTATAACCAAAACAATATTTGGTACTTCGCTCGCAAGTGAAATGATCTTCTCAATCTCGTGACACAAAATCTTCTAGGGTTTCTTTAGGTCGGCCACGTTTTGACGCCATCACCAGATCTCTGATGCCGTCACTTTAAACGTCCTGACGCCGTCGCTTGAAAAACGTGACGCCGTCTCCACACTCTGTATGCACAACTTCTTCAAGGATCTGGTGTAGAGTCGTAGTCTTGTCCGTTTCTTCTTTAAATGAGCCCAAGTCACGTGTATTTCCTCCAAAGGCCATCCAAGTGCTAAAAACCTAAAAACAAACGATTAAGAACATAATCTAAGCATATTTGCATGATTTAGGGGGTTAAATGACCCCGAAATAGTGTATAAAATGACACCTTATCATACCGATTCCACATTTTTGACAGAAAAACCGGTTTCTAACTAAACCGGTTTCTAACTAAACCGGTTTGAGTGAAAACCAGTTCGTAAACCGGTTGACTAGAACCGGTTCGGTTTGGGATTTTAACCGATTTGTACAGCACTAGCTACTGGGCGGATCTTCTTCATTTAATTGTTCTTTTTTGCCCGTTTTTCCAGCTTTCAAGTATGTATTATTATTTTTTATTTATACATTTTTTTGCGTTTTATATGTTTTTGTACGTTTTTGTACGTTTTTTAACGTTTTCGTACGTTTTTGTCCGTTTTTATACATTTACATAACTTTTCATACGTTCCCTTACGTTTTTGTATGTTTTATATGTTTTTACGTATTTGTACGTTTTTGAATGTTTTCATACGTTTTTGGTACGTTTTCTTACATTTGCGTACGTTTTCTTATGTTTTCGTCGGTTTTCTTATGTCTTCGTACGTTTTCTTACGTTTGCGTCTGTTTTGTCCATTGTCGTCCGTTTTCATACGTTTTTTTTGTCGTTTTCGTCCATTTTTGCCCGTTTTATACCTTTTCATACGTTTCCGTACGTTTTGTCATTGTCAGTCGTTTTCATACTTTTTTGTGTTTTCGACATTATGCCGTTTAATACCTTTTCCTACGTTTCCGTAGTGTAATATGTTTTCGTTAAGTTTTAGTATGTTTTACTATCGTTTTTGAAGTATTTTCGGCGTTTTAGTCCTTAACATAGACAAACGTTTCAGAAAATCAATGATAAAACCCCCAGGATGCAAAAACGTTGGAACCTATAAAACACGATAAAACAAGAGTAAGTAACAACGCTGAAAACGGCGAACGGACGAAAAGGTACGAAAACGTACGAAAACGTTAAAAATGTACGAAAACGTATAAACACTTCCAAAAATTAATTGATAGATAATTAGATAATTACCGTTTTGACCCGAGCCCATTTGATCCGAATTTTAATTTGCCTGTTTTGGCCCTTGTCCGTTGTTGCCCTGCCCGTTTTGGTATGTGTCCGTTTTAGCCCATGCCCGTTTTGATCCGTGCCCGTTTTGCCGGGTGCTTGTGCCCGCCCGTTTTGCCACCTCTAGTTTTCCAGTTTATGTTGTGTGTGTGTTTTTCTCTAAAAAGCCTCCTGAATGAATTATATGATAACGCGATCTTGGCCGAATGACACCAGGAGGGAGGTGATTGTTTCCGGAAAAAATCCACCCTTTTTTAGATTCGTTTATTCGTTGCGATTGAATGACTAGCATTTTAATTAAGTTTTCACGGATTTCGCGCTTGAAACTCAAAAAAGAAAAACTATTATACAGTATTCTGTTAGTATTGCCAAACCGCCTTATGTGCTTTAGGGTCACTAACATTCCTAAAGGTTTATTTAGTATTACTATCACAGCAGATCGATGTGTATTGACGTTTTTTCTTCATATGTATAGACAATATGCTCAAAATACCAATCATATACACAAGATCTTATTTTTCTGATTTAGACTACTTGTTGGGTAATGGTTACCTTTGCAAATGATAAGTTTACACATTCCCCGCGCATAACCATATTTTTAATGCAACAAACAATGTCCACCCCGTTATAACGAAAAATCAAGATATTCTAGTATTTAGTTCTTTGTGGTATGGTTGTGTTTAAAACTCCTTGAAGTAACAAACAAAAACTGAACAAAGCAACAGATCACACTTTTACCAACAGACATTGTCGTGTACCATCGATAGGCATTACATTTACATGTATGTGTTCAAGCACTAAACCAAAAGGTGCTGCATAGTGTACAAGAAAGATGTATTATAACCAAAGCATTACCTGTCCCGGATACATAAGGGACGAGAGTCTTACCTCTTGATGAACTAGTGCCATACCAGTATCAAACAAAAACTGAACCACATGATACAGATCAAATTTTACCAACTGAAAATGTCGCTGATAACATCCGATAGGCATTACATTACATGTATGGTTCAAGCACTATAAAAAAAGGTGATGCATAGTGTTCAAGAAAGATGTATTCTTACACAAAAGATTTACTGTCACGGATCATAAGGGCACGAGAGTACTACCTCTTGATGCAACTAGTGCCTTACCCGCCTACACCCTCTAAGCATGCTGTCATTGAGAAACTAGTTGAAGCAGATATAACTAGCAATAGCATAAGTAGCAAAAGCTATTTTAAATTATTAAGAGTCAAGATTGCATTTTCTTAAATAAGTTTAAAGATGTTACAAACCAAGACCCCCTCTAAGACCAAATGCAAGCTTGCACCTATCTAAGTTCTTGAACCAATTTTCTCGCTGTCACTATATGTTTTAGATCTATACATTATCAATCTCGCAACTTATCAGACTAAACCACTAAAACCGCAACTTCATCTACCCCTGAAGAAGCTCTTCGGGTGTTGCAGCAGGGTCAAGATCCCAACATCCATCTGGCAAATTAAGTCCTTCCCCTTTAAGCAAATAAGACGGAACCTGATGTGAAAAGCGCAACATTTCCCTCCTTGGAATCCAACGAACCGCATGCTCATCAGGGTCCCTTTGGTACACCGTTTTAAACCCTTTTACCTTAACCAAATTAGCCACACGAACTCCACGCTCTTCAGCATAGTCACCAACAATCTCCACCATTTCATACTGATGAACGACTTCTTTTGGTGTTTTTCTGTTCCAATTTTCTGACCAATTCCGATACACAGCCCAAATATCCCCACTTTTTGGGTATATTCTAACACACCCCCCTCTACCAGCCTTTTCTCGTCCTAAAAGATGGGAAAAGATGTTGACTTGGTCAACAACATCGGAATGAAAAACACGGAAACTTCCACAAGATTTAGTGAATCCAGACTCAATCCATTTCACACTACCAAATTCTGTATCGGTTTTTGAGTTTAAATAACTGATATGAACCCGAAAGGGTTTTACTGACGTAACTTGACGGATCAAACAGTAAAGACGAGGCATGCCATCTTCTTCATCATATATTGCCCATATTTGTTTGGCCTGGAATATTTCCTCTGATCTGTCAGAATCAAAGTCATGAAAATCCGGGTCAGGGACGGTTAATATCTTTTTCGTCGTTGTCCCATTTTTTTCAGCTTTTGAAGTTGACTTCATTTCTTCTAACTTGACCCGAATCACAGATCTGGCTTTATCGATTAACAACTTTCTAACGTCAAAAGTAGGGATGATTGAATTAAACCCATTTAGTACATTACTTACGCCTACATCTGGCACCTTTATCGTACTCGTTTCACCGTTTGTACTCTGTGATGCATCTCCCACTTCTAACCTTCTTTTCCTAGGCCGACCCATCTTAACAACCGCGGTTTCACTGCCTTGACCTTTCCCGTTGACTTTTGCCCCGTTGGCATTTCCATTAGCCGCATGATCATGATTCACAGAATTGTAGGAGAACCCGTTAGGATCTGATATAGCAGAAGTATTCCACTGGAAAGGCTCGTTATTATATGAAGGGTTTGTGGCGGGCCCGTTATTGGTTGTATATGACCATGGACAATATGCCACTGGAGCTGATCCAGTTTCAACAGCAACGAAAACCCCACGACAGTTTTTGCACGAAAGTCTCTTATTCACGTATTTTCTGAGATATTCATACTGGACTCTACAAGACGTGCAAACAGTCCAAAAAGAGTTGGTTGTAACCGCAGATGATGTGTTTGACTGGTCAAACATAGCTGCTAAGTACTTATTTCTCCTAAGATCATATGCTGTTCTTTTTGCATTATCTGACAAAATCGTCCATGCTTCCGAGACGAGCTTGAACGCTTCGTCAGCGCCGATAGTCTTATTCTTGTCAGGGTGCAATAGGACAGCCAACTTTTTGTACTGTTTTCTCAGCACGGATTTTTTTGCAGATGGGTCTAATCCAAGAACCGAATACAAATCAATTTCCCCATTTATTTTCATCTCTGATGCAGCATAGATTTCATAAGTAGCCACCATGTGAGCGATACCCTCGAGTTGAGGGAAAAAAACTTGAGCCATTATAGCAGACCGCTTTGCACCTGCAAAATCTCTGACTGCAAATAGCTTCTCTGCTTGTTCTTTAGCTCTAAGTGCTTCTTCCTTGTTTGATCCCATCTCAAAATTCTAAAATGTAAACCAGATCTTTCACAAGTAAACACAACCCACCATGACTACATATGCCTGTAAAAATCATTTACTTTCAGTAACTAAATAAAATGACATCATATTATCTATCAAATGAAAACGACTATGTTTGACTACTAGTCAAATATCTTGTGGACCTGGATCAATATCAATACTTTTAACAGAGATGGCTGTCGGAAAAAGGTAAATAATTATGGCTTGATCACTTTCTATAAAAGGAAAGTAGTGCAATTTTCATAATCAGCTATTCCACTGGAGCCCGATAAAATGAGTGAAGATGCAAAAGCTGGTAAAGTATCAAAGCTCAGCATATCCAAAATGTTACTAACTTTAGGCTGCAGTGCAACACCGTCAATATTCTTAATTGCATACAACATTTGCAGAGCATATCATATGACAGCAATATACACATTTCTAGATCCTAAAGTCACTAGCATCCTTACACAGCAAAAGAAATTACATATGAAACTTCCATTTCAAAATCGGGAATCTTATACTAACTCAAGCTTAAATCACTAATTACTCAACCACATGCTTAATCATAAAAATAAAAAACTTTAATTCCATATAAAAAACAAGACTAAGGGGATGTTTGTTTAAGCTTATTAAAGGGGTTATGAGCTTATTTAAGGGCTTATAAGCTCATACGCCCATAATTAAGCTTAAACAAACACCCCCTAATTGCAAGATATCACATTTAATCAAATTGCAACTTTCTTCCAACAAGCCAATTCATCAAAATAAAAACCAATATCAATCCAAGCATAATCATTAACATACACCATGATCACATATCAAAATCATAAAAAGATCAAATCTTTGTACATCAAAACCCCTAAACTAAAAACATTTCACAATCCCATAAACACAAAATTAAACTAAAAATACTTACTTAGATCTCCATCCTGCAGCAAATTTAACATCAGCCAAGATCTCAAAATAGTAACTTTTTTACAAATTTTGAAAAGTAAAATTGGGGGAAAATCAATTTTTTTGAGTAAATTTGGTAAAATTGAAAACTGGGTATTGCTTAAAATCAAAATTAAAGAAAAGGGAATTAATAAAGTCTAAAACTTGATAAGAAAAAAATGAATTGAAAATATTTAGATTTGATGAAATTTATGCATAAATTTAGTAAATTGCCGACCAGATATATATAATGATGTAATAGTTATATTAAAAAGGTTTTATTAATGCAATGCTTTAATAAAAAAAAAAGTGGTTTTACTAGTTAAAAGAGGACATGTAAATTTACGAAGTTAAATAAGTTACTGCATGCTTAATATTAAATGTATGAATAAATAATGTAATGTATAATATTTTATCGACAATCTTTCATATAGTTAAATATATATTTCTTATCTAAAATACTGGTTTTGCTAACATTAGATTTATCAGTTCGGTTAATGTTTATAAACTAAACCTTTTGAGTTAAAATTTTTATTAATGTAATCTCAGTGAACATATGTTAGAAGAAAAATGATTTGTATGCCTACAACGTAAACATGAACTTAAATATATATCTAATGATTTGATTGGTGTATTTTAAAAAGTGATTAATAAAAAAGTATTAGAAAGAATACATGAAATACACTTGTCATGAAATAAATGAATTAGGTTTATCTTTGGATCTCCTTTGTATGCATAAATATCAATGCTCATGTTGGAAAACCAGTGGTAGCATAATTTCTTCAAAATTAAATAAAAATGTTGTTATTGGTATTTTTAGTAGATACTGTTATTCTTATTATCTCATTTTTACTTGCTTTATTAACGGTCTAAGACAATTTTTTTATAATATTTTTGACTTATTAAGTTTTATATTTTTTTTGCAATTAAACAAAATTAAAAAAAAGATTTAATAAAAAAAGATACCAAAATACATTTAAGAGAATTGATTTGCATACTTATTTATTTGATTAAAAGATTCTACAATGTGAATTATATAGTTATACATTATTTATAGTATTTTTATATACTTATATAATATATATGTCTCAATTAAAATATAAAGCGTGCAAATCACCTTATTACATGGTATGTATAACCACTCCTTTAAGTAATTATGTAATGATTGCGTAGTGAAAGTTCTAAGTGAAGCTTTTAAGGTTTAGTTTAGGTTGTTGTTTTTCCAAAGTAAAGATCAGTAAGTTAAGATGGTTGTACACGTTTTAATAAATATTGTACAAGTGGGTTTTGAAACGTTGTTTTGAGTTTGGACGTTTGAGGTTTGGAACAAGTGGGTTGCTTTTGGTTTCATGTGATTAAAGGGAAGAGAAATGCTAGAACCACAAAAGAACTTTCACAAAATGTTTTACAAAATGATGTGTCATAAAGTTAAAGGTAATCTTAAAGTTACTTTTGACTTTTCTCTTTTACATGCATCCACAAGTGCAAGACACATCATTTTGTAAAATATTTTGTAGGAGTTCTTGTGTGGTTCTAGCAATCCTCTAAAGGGAAATTGTTAAAGTGCGTGATGCGCACTCAGGGTGAGGTGGGGTAGAGGTGTTTGGTAGTGGGGAAAAGTGAACTTTGGTTTGGTCCAAAGAGGATCTAAAATTGGAGTGGAGCAGTACTTTTTTAGGAGTTGTTTCAAGTTGTGTTTGGTAGTTATTTTAAGAGGGTCGGGTATTGTGATGTCATGGTTTTAAGTCATGGAAAAAAAATGATGTCACGTTATTATTTTTTCTCATAGCATCACTTTTTCAAATGGCATAAAAAATAACCTCCTTCATTGGCATCACAAAATATGATGCTGTGAGAGAATTTTTTTTCCATTTATATAAAATAAGAAATACACAATTTAACTAAAATATATTTCATTAAAATTAAAATACATTACATTAAAAAAAACATTACATAAAATAAAATAAAAAACGTAAATTAAAAATAAGACGTAAATATAAAAAGACTTAAAATAAACTAGTTTTTGGGTTGATACAAAGCCCGGATTCGGGCTTTTTTGCACGTTGATGATAGTCGTGTCTACCGGATCCATCCCGCGTGTGTCGATTTATAGGACCTTCAAGTCCCCGTTGAAAATTGATTAACTCAACTCTCGCCGCCGTCTCGCGGTCCACACGCTCCATTTTTTCCTTACGGTCTAACTCGTATTGTTGTTGGAGCATATCTTGAAAATTGTCGGGTTTGAACCGGAACTAGCGGACGAGTTTGTAGAACGTTGACTCTTAGCATTTCTTTGTTTGCCAGGTGGACGCGGCAACTCGTCGTCTCTAAAGAGCTCGGTAACTCGTCCTCGGTCTCGTCTTGCGTTTATCGAATCAGGATTTTTCCACTTGTGTTTGTCTTTCAAAAATAACCAAGCGCTCATGTGCTTAAATTCTGTACCCGCGATAGTTTTATATAATATTTCAACCCTTGTAATCCAATCATCATCGTTCTCTTTGCTTAAAGCTTTCGTTTCGTTCACCAACGAATTAAACCTTTCGACCTCTCGATTCATTGGAGTCTACTTTCCTGTAAACGTGTTCTTGGTATGAACCGGGAATTTGTTAATCGATGCTTGTTCATTGTATTGCTCGAGAACTTTGTACTAAAATGTTTCATTTTTTGTTCTGAACCGACGTTTGGATCCTCGGATATTTGTATGTAACATTCCGCCATTAGCACTCCTCGTCTTAGCTTCAAAAGTTGCGAGTACCGGCTCCCTCGGCTTTCGTTTCACGGGCTACCTTAGACATTTTCTTGATACGTTTTCTCTTTGATTTGGTCGACGTCGGGGTCGTGTTGGCTTCTTCTTCTTCTGGTTATTGGTGTTGTTGGGATTGTTATTGAGAAATTTGGGTATGTTGTAATTGTTGTTGAAGTTTCCATTGTTGAAATGCAACTTGTTGATCAGGATTAACATATAAGTTATAGTTAGGATTGTGAGTAGGCATTTACGTGTATGAAAGTTGAGTGGAGAAGGTAGAATGTGCGGATGAAGCCGTGTTGGGATTAGACGAGCCCGAAATTTGGCTTTGTAGGTCCTTGAGCATACCGGTTATCCATTGTTGGTTGGGATTCATTTTGGTGAGAAAATATTGAGTGAAGTAGAAAATAGTGTATTGTGAATTATAGTGGAATAGTGTGTAAAATATGATAGAATAAAGAGGTATTTATAGGATTTTAATGGGGTAAAAATTTGGAAATATGGAGTGTAAATACACAAAAAACGGCTACTTCCCCTACCATTTTATAATGGTCGAATTATTCAAAAAAAAACTTCATGGCGTGGGCTGGAGTTGTCGGCGAGAGGGGCTATAGCGCCAAGCCCAGTGTGATTGACGCGATGGTTTTCTCGGCGGGCAAATCGCATAAAAAGTAAATCATAGGCTTCCTGTCAAATTAAAGGTACTCATTTTTTTTTTCTCAATTTAAGGTATCGATCTTTGTTTTTGTTGCAACGTTAGGCAATTAACAGGTTTTTCGGTTATATTTCTAACGATCGTTATTTTATTATTGCATCGTTAGTCCTTTATATACTATATTTATTTTTTAGATCTGACCCGTCCAAAACGACCCTCTATATCACATTTTCACGATCGGGTTTAAGAGATTTTATGCGGAAACGCCGTTTCGGCCAACTTTAGTTTTAAGAGACTGAATCTCAACAGAAAATGCCCAAAATACCTTAGGAGATTTGCTCGGAATTATTCTGTTTTTAATAAAACGCAGGAATTTGACTTTCGGTTTTGACCGCTATCATGCGATTGTAAGACTAACAAACCTCGTGGCAAAGTAACATGTCATGTCCGAATCACTTTCATGTATCGCGGCAAGGCTATAACGGACTGACAGGCTCAAATCGGCGTTTTCAAAATCTGCCGCTTATATCCATTTTTAACACAAATTTTTATACACGTTTTTCTACATGATTTTTTATCAGTTTATCCACAGGTTTTTTATAGACACCGTTTGTATACACACATTAATATACACTATTTTTATACATGTTTTTACACCATATTTATCCCGATATTAAAACAAATGCTCAAATTGTGGATGTTTCAAGTGTATACAAAATTCTTTCATGGTATAATTAATAAAAAACGTTCTCAACTAGCAATTCGTGGAGTTTTTGTTAATGGTCTTTGGTGCATTGATCCAGGCAAGGTCAAGGAGGCTTTTTTTAATCACTTCGAGGCTCGATTCAAGAAACCTGTTGCTCATAGGTTTATGTTAAACTTTCCTTTTAATAAACGGTTGTCTGAAGTGCAAGCTGCTGATTTGGAAAGGAGTGTGTCCCGTGATGAGATTCGGTTGGCAGTTTGGAATTGTGGGGAGAATAAATCTCCTGGTCCGGACGGATATACGTTTGAGTTCTTTAGGAAATATTGGAACTTTATTGGTCCTGATTTTTATGAGGCAGTTGAATATTTTTTTGAGACCGGGTTGTCTTCCAAGGGGTGTAACTCGTCTTTTGTTGCCTTGATTCCGAAAGTTGCGGACGCAAAATTTGTTAATGACTTTCGTCCTATAAGTTTGATCGGGAGTGTGTATAAGGTCGTCACGAAGGTTCTTGCTAACCGGTTGGCGTTGGTTATTGCGGATCTTGTTTCAGATACTCAATCTGCGTTTGTTGCTAATAGACAAATTTTGGATGGGCCTTTCATTTTAAATGAGATCTTACATTGGTGTAAAAGGAAGAAAAAACAAGCCATGTTTTTTAAAGTTGACTTTGCTAAGGCATATGACTCGGTTCGCTGGGATTACTTATTAGATGTTCTTGAGGCTTTCGGGTTTGGTCAGACTTGGTGTAAGTGGATTCGTGGTACTTTTAGCTCCGCAAGGGCTTCGGTTTTGGTTAATGGTAGCCCATCTAACGAGTTTTCCTTTCACTGTGGGCTTAAACAAGGCGACCCTTTGTCTCCATATCTCTTCATTCTCATTATGGAATCATTACATATGTCGTTCTCACGAGCAGTCGATGAAGGTTTGTTTAAAGGTGTTCACTTACAAGGGACGATTTCTATTTCTCATCTATTTTATGCGGACGATGCTATGTTTATAGGGGAATGGTCTGATGCAAATTTGAAAGGTATCATTAATATCCTTTAGTGTTTTTTTCTTGCGTCAGGGTTGAGAATTAATATTCACAAGAGTCAAGTGTTGGGAGTGGGTATCTCTCGTAGCATTGTGATGCAGGCGGCGTCTTCAATTGGTTGTGGTGTTATGCATAAACAGTTTCGTTACTTAGGAGTGATGGTGGGAGAGTGTATGTCTCGTCATCAAGCATGGGCCGATACGGTGCTAAAATTAAGATCGCGATTGTCTAATTGGAAGGTGAAAACCCTCTCTATCGGTGGTAGATTGACTCTTTTGAAATCAGTCCTTGGCGCCTCCCCGTTATATAATATGTCCATTTTTAAGGTTCCTAAAGGAGTTTTGAAATCTATGGAAGCAATTCGTAGCAATTTTTTCAATGGAGCTGATTCTAAGGTTAAGAAAATCACGTGGGCTGCTTGGGACAAAATTTTAGCGTCTAAGAAAAACGGTGGCTTAGGTGTGTCGAGTTTTCATGCTCTTAACCGTGCTCTCCTTCTTAAATAGGTGTGGCGTTTTATTTCTCAAGATGGTTCGCTTTGGTTCCGCGTTATTCAAGCGGTTTACGGGCCTTCGATTGTTTCTCATCCGGTTAATTTATCATCTAATTGGTGCTCTATTGTTCGCGAATTACATTTGTTGACGGACAAAGGTTTTGATTTTTTGTCTCATTGTAAAAAACGCATAGGGGACGGCAATAGAACGCGTTTTTGGGTTGACAAATGGATTGGTGATAAGCCCCTTCAGGATCACTTTCCCCGCCTGTTTGCGCTAGAGTTGGATAAAGAGGTCTTGGTTGTGGATAAAATGAAGGTTGTGGTGACTCATTCATTCAGACGTCCTGTGCGGGCTGGCTCCGAGCATCAACAAATGGTAGAATTAAACTCGTTAATGGAGTCGGTGTCTCTTTCGCAGTCACATGACAGATGGATTTGCGACTTGGCTGGTGATGGAGAATTTCGTGTCAAAGAGGTTCGTAACTCTCTTGATAACTTATTTCTCCCTTCTCATTTTGAACCCACGAGATGGGTGAAGTATATTCCCATTAAGATTAATGTTTTTGCTTGGCGGGCCCGTCGAGATTATTTACCTACTAGAGCTAACCTAAATCGTAGAGGAATTATCTTGGATTCTTCTACGTGTCCTTTATGTCAATCTTCTGAGGAGGACATCCATCACGTTTTATTTAGATGTGATTTGACCCAGATCATTTTACGCCGGATATGTCGATGGTGGGAGTTGGATTGGCAGAGTTCTATGTCATTTTCGGACTGGCAGAGTTGGTTTTCTTCTATTCGTCTTCCAACCAAAGTCAAGAATATGTTGGAAGGTGTTTTTTGTGTTGCTTGGTGGTTTATTTGGGGATTGAGGAACCGCACTATTTTTAATGAGACGCTTCCAAGAAGATCGGTGATTTTTGACGACATAGTGTCATATTCTTTTAATTGGTGTTCTAGTAGATGTAATAGGGCGTTTTCGTGGGAAACTTGGTTAAAAAACCCTCATTTAATTTCCTTGTAATGGTTCTTCTAGCTTCTTGCTAGTTTAGTTATAAAATTTGCCGTTCTAAAAAAAAAGTTCTACACAGGTAAGTAACCATTCCTTCAATAATCAAATTTTGGCCACAAAATTTGTTATCGTAGCAATAAGATATTTGAATAAGTGAATTGTAATTGGAACCTTTCAAATGCAACTAGTGTTAGAGCACAGGGAGTCGTGGTGCCAAGCTTTTGGTGCCAAACTTCAAAAGTGGTGCCACGTCAGCAAAATGAAGTTTGGCACCAGAAATGCCATGGCACCAGAATTCAGTGGGAGTGGTTTGGCACCAGAATTCTGGTGCCATAGCATTTTTTTTTTTGAATATTTATTTAAAATACACTTATTTATAAAACTAAAAATAAAATTCATTGAAATTAAAAACATTACATTAAAAAACACAATACATAAAAAAAACATAAATTAAAAGACATAAAATTAAAAGACATAAAATGAAAATGCATAGAATTAAAAATCATAAATTTGGCGGCGCCGACTAGTTTGTAGGTGGTGGATATGCCGCTCGGATTCTTGCCTTTTGGGCGTTGATGATAGCGGCGTCGGCCGCATCCATCCCGCGTGTGTCGATTTGTAGCACACGCATGTCCTCCGCAATCCTTTGAGATTGGATCAACCGCCTTCGGTCTTCACTCTCTCTCTCGAGAACGGTCATTTTGGCTTTGCGGTCTAACTCGTATTGTTCCGCCATGAATTCTTGATACGCGGCCGGGTTTGAACCGGAGCTAGCGGTCGAGTTAGAACCCGTACGTTGACTTTTAGCAAGTCGTTGCAAACCGGGTGGTCGAGGCAAATCATCATCTCCAAAATGCTCCGGTTCCTCGTCGGTGCCCAAAAGACGATTTCTTCTTTGCAAAGTCGAATCGGGGTTTGTCCACTTGTGTTTGCCTTTCAAAAAAAGCCAAGCACTCCGGTGCTTAAACTCACCCCCCACGGTTGCATCATACAACGTGTGCACCCTCGACATATGATCATCATCATTCTCCCCACTATGAACCGCGGTTTCTTGCACCAATTGATTAAACTTGAGAACCGAGGTATTCATTGGAGTCCACTTACCCGTCAACATGTTCTTGGTACGCTCCGTGAAGCCTTTTTTCTTCGCTTCCGTATTGTACACATTTTGGATTTTGTACCAAAAAGTATCTCGCTTTTGATCACACCCGGTTTTTGGATCCTCGGAAACTTGAATGAAACATTCCGCCAAAAGCAACTCCTCATCTTGAGTCCACGCATTACGAATTCTTTTTTGTTTCTCAAGTGGCGGTTCTTTTTCTTTGTTTTTTTTGCCTTCGACTTCAAACGGACGCCGCGGCTAGGCTTCGACGTCGGGGTCGGAACCGGCTCGTCTTCATCTTCGGTATCTTCGACTTCAAAGTGGTGCGATTGTTGCTCGGAATGTGGTTGGGAAGTGGTGAATTGGTTTGGTAATTGTTGTGGTTGTTGTTGGTGCATTTGTTGCATTTTAAATTGTTGAAACATCAACAATTCTTCTTGGTTAGTAAATTGAGGTTGGTAATTTGGATTGAGATAGTAAGGCATTTGGTTGAATGCCGGTTGAGTGGAGGAGCCCGGATTCGAAGACGACCCCGGAATTTGGTTGGTTGGGTCGTTAAGCATACCGGAAATCCAATTTGGTAGGTTGGGGTTGGGATTGGGATTCATTTTTTTTTAGTGAAAAATATAGAGAAGTAGAGAAATGTGAAGTAGAAGATGTATTGAAAGTGTGTGTGAAGTATGAAATAAAAAGGGGGTATTTATAGGATTTTTAAAGGGGTAAAATTGTGATTTTGGGGGTATTTTTTTGAATACCCGCTCCCCCTAACGGATAGATTTAAAAAAAAAAAAAAATAATAAATAAATAAATTTAAGTTTGGCATGAGCTGTTAGCCACGGCGCAAAGACCCTTGGCGCGAGCCATGGAGTCGTGCGCCGTTGGCCATTTTGGCGCCATGGCTTGGCACCAGCCGATGGCACCACGATTCCCTCCCCTCTTAGAGTGTTAGTAAAACCATTCATGGGAAAGTCAACAAGAAGATCCATGAAAAACCAATTACAGAACCTCTAATTAGTAAATCAAAGTCAATTATTCCAAAAGTTCAACAGCACTCCATCGTTTTTTTTAAATTGATTCAATGATTAGGGACGGAGCCAAGGGTTGTCTCGCGGGTGCCCGGGATACCTATAGATTTTTTCAATGTAGTGTTAATTTTTGGAAAAAACAACGATTTTTCTCAAATGTATCATAAATGCACCTGGTCCATCAAAATGTGTTTCTAATCTTATCGTTTTAATGAAATCTTTATTTTAATTCACTTTTAACTCTATTATATTAAGGTTAAAAAAATTTATGCACCCGGTCATATTCGGTCCTGACTCCGTTCATGTGAATGATAATCAAACAAAACAAATTACAATTAGAAGTCGTGAGAAGTTGGCCACTCCATGATATAAAGA